>OZ036015.1:3402199-3552392 GCA_964035015.1 Corallium rubrum
TTGAAACTGAGTATCTTACTTTAATATAATAATGAAACAAACAAACAAACAAACTAAACTATAGATTACAAATCCTGTTCATCAAAGCCGTCAAACTCTAAGTCTGAATCGTCTGACTCAAATAATATGTCGCCAAGTTCTCCGCGTAAATTGTCTTCATCTAACGCGGGAAAGTTACCGGAAACAAGATCGTCTTCAGTTCCATCTAGTTTGTTGGAAATCCTGCACGTGAGAAAAGAATTTGTAATTGATTCTTCTTTGACATTTTCCCACGCTCAGCTCACCCAGTTGATGATATTTTGGCGTGTTGGTTGTCGTAGATTTACATTTGCGTTTCTCTTCGTAACAAGAATTCCACTCTCGTACCCTCTTACAATCGATACTAAACTCTCGTGCAGTTTGTGAAACATTGTGCCCATTTTGCCTATGCCACTCTACAACGTTTACTTTCCATTCGACACTGTATTGTTTCAACTTTCATGGCATGGTTGCTGTTTACCGTATAAACATTTTCCCCAGAGTGACCGGATCAAAATGTGTTAATTCTCATTGGTTAATTTAGGCGGACCTCTGCGAACACATAGGGGTAATCAGTTGCAGTGAGAAAATGTCTAAGAATAGCGTGTTTTGACAGCTTGGCCCTCGAATAGAATAAGCCCGAAAAATTACTTTTGTCGTAAATAGGGGGTGGGCGCTTGCTCGGACGTGGGCGCTTACCTGCGGCACTACGGTATTTGCTTTTTTGACTTTGTTTTCTTGAACAATTAAACTGATACTCTGAGGAGTAAATCATTTGGTCATTCTGGTGTTAGACAGAGTAAACAATAAAGGGACCATTTTTGAGCAGCTCAGACAGGAATGGGTTAATCACTTGTTAACTCATTGCTGCCTAGGATGGCTGAGGGTTCTCTCTTTGATGAGTAAAATCATCTGGTGTTAGACAGAGTAAAACAATAAAGGAACCATTTTTGAGCAGCTCAGACAGGAATGGGTTAATCACTTAATTGTTAACTCATTGCTGCCTAGGATGGCTGAGGGTTCTCTCTTTGATGAGTAAAATCATCTGGTGTTAGACAGAGTAAACAATAAAGGGACCATTTTTGAGCAGCTCAGACAGGAATGGGTTAATCACTTGTTAACTCATTGCTGCCTAGGATGGCTGAGGGTTCTCTCTTTGATGAGTAAAATCATCTGGTGTTAGACAGAGTAAACAATAAAGGGACCATTTTTGAGTAGCTCAGACATGAATGGGTTAATCACTTGTTAACTCATTGCTGCCTAGGATGTCTTAGGGTTCTCTCTTTGATGAGTAAAATCATCTGGTGTTAGACAGAGTAAACAATAAAGGGACCATTTTTGAGTAGCTCAGACATGAATGGGTTAATCACTTGTTAACTCATTGCTGCCTAGGATGTCTTAGGGTTCTCTCTTTGATGAGTAAAATCATCTGGTGTTAGACAGAGTAAACAGTAAAGGGACCATTTTTGAGCAGCTCAGACAGGAATGGGTTAATCACTTGTTAACTCATTGCTGCCTGGTTAAAATTGCAGTAGTTTGTTTGAATTTGGTACGTCTTTTAGACTCCCTGGATATCCCCTGAAAGGATGTCTGAGGGTTCTCTCTTTGATGAGTAAAATCATCTGGTGTTAGACAGAGTAAAACAATAAAGGGTCGACCATTTTTGGTCAGCTCAGACATACGCAGTGGTTATAAAAACAAATTGATGAGGTATATTTGAATTTATTAAGTCTATTTGTGATCTTTTCTTTTTTCTAGCCCAAATATGAGTATGAACTAGTCCCTAGTGATGTATTATGTGGTGGTGGAAACACAAGCAAAGATTCCTACAATGACAAAGCAGTGTTTTCAAGAGAGGATCCCTCTAACACTTGCCCGTACTCAACAATGGTTAAATATGCCCAGGAGAGAAACGCTACTGAGCTGGTGATAATAAATTCAGATGACAAATTGGTATGTATTGTAATAATGGTCTTCCCACTGCAAATGACTTTTCTATTACATTCTATTACATTCTATTGCATTTTGTTACATTTTGTTATATTTTGTTACATTTTGTTGCATTTTGTTACATTTATTACATTTTGTTACATTTTGTTACATTTTGTTGCATTTTGTTACTTTTTGTTACATTTTGTTACATTTTGTTACATTTTGTTGCATTTTGTTGCATTTTGTTGCATTTTGTTGCATTTTGTTGCATTTTGTTGCATTTTGTTGCATTTTGTTACATTTTGTTACATTTTGTTACATTTTGTTGCATTTTGTTGCATTTTGTTGCATTTTGTTGCATTTTGTTGCATTTTGTTATATTTTGTTGCATTTTATTACATTTTGTTGCATTCTGTTACATTTTGTTGCATTTTATTACAATTTATTGTATTTTGTTGCATTTTGTTGCATCTTATTACATAATTTTGTTGCATTTTGTTGTTGCATTTTGTTACTTTTTGTTACATTTTATTAATAATATTTTGTTGCATTTTGTTGCATTTTGTTGCATTCTGTCGCATTCTGTTGCATTTTGTTGCATTTTGGTATATTTTGGTGCATTTTGTTACATTTTGTTGTATTCTATAGTAATATTGTACATACTGAATTCTTTTTTACTCATTATTGTAGTTATTTTTCTTTTTTCAAGTTTGCAATTGCAAAGTCTTCTCAAAACTACAAGAATTCCACAATTGCAGTGGCAGTGATGAAAAATTCTGATTATCATACAATGGAAGTATGTCCTACTCCACTCTTCCACTGCACTCTACTCCACTCCACCCCACACCACTCCACTCCACCCCACTCCACTCCACTCCTGCCCCACTTCACTCTACTCCACTCCACTCCACTCCACTTCACTCCACTCCACTCTACTCTACTAAAGTTTGCTTTTTCAATGATTTTAGGGTCTTGGTGATTCAGTTGTTGTTCAATTATATGTTCCACCTCTTGCTGCTATTGACTCCAATCTTCTTGTCATATGGCTCTTGGCTTTGGGAACAGTTGTGATTGGTGCTTATTGGAGTGGAAAAGTAGCCATTCAACAAAGGTACAGTGTTATCAAAGAGAGAACCCTCAGACATCCTAGGCAATAATGGATTAACAAGTGATTAACCTATTCCAAAAATGGTCTCTTTATTGTTTTACTCTGTCTAACACCAGATCATTTTACTCATCAAAGAGGGAACCCTCAGACATCCTAGGCAGCAATGAGTTAAGAAATGATTAACCCATTCCTGCCTGAGCTGGTCAAAAATGGTTCCTTCATCATTTTACTCTGTCTAACACCAGATGATTTTCTCATCAAAGAGAAAACCCTCTGACATCCTAGGCACCCAATCTTGCGATTCTGTGTCTCTGCAGCATCATTTATGAATTATTAATGAATCCCTTAATCTTCTTTGCTTTTGATCAGGGATAAATTAGTCGAGAAGAAAGCTTCATCAAGCAATGAAAAATTAGTGGAATCTGATGATGAAGAAAGTCCATCTGCCCAAGTCAGTCCATTAATGGTGATCATATTTGTGGCAATGATCTGTGGTTTTCTTCTGTTGGTTTACTATTTTTACAAATATGTTGTGTATGTTATTATTGTCATATTTGCCATTGCTTCATCTACTGGGATGTACGAATGTTTCAACGCTGTGGTGATCATGTTGCCTTTTTGTAAGTATTATGAATTGAAGATAATTTTTGCAGTAAGACTGAAGCCTTCCACTATAAAGACCCCACTATAAAGACCCCCACTATAAAGACCCCCACTATAAAGAACTCCACTATAAAGAACTACCACTATAAAGACCCCCACTATAAAGAACCCCACTATAGAGAACCACACTCTGAAGACCCCACTATGGACAACCACACTATAAAGACCCCCACTATAAAGACCCCACTACAAAGAACCACACTATAAATAACCCCACTATAAAGAACCCCACTATAAAGACCCCACTATAAAGACCCCCACTATAGAGAACCCCACTATAGAGAACCACACTATGAAGACCCCACTATGGAGAACCACACTATAAAGAAAAGCTTCTAGGACAGCGTCGGCCACGGTTGAAATCCAAATATTACCAGGGTTAAGTCACGTTTGCCTGTGATTACAATGGCGTCAATCGCAGTTTAACACAATGGTTTTGAATTAAAAATCACGCACTGTTGTTATCTCGACTCGACAACCTGCAAGATAAAGAATACGTTTCCTCGACGTTTTGAGCTCAGGACCTTCGTCAGGAGAGTCAAATAAGCGTATTTGATCAGCCTATTTAACTGTCCTGATCATGAAGGGCCTTTGCTCGAAACATCGAGGAAACGTATTCTTTATCTTCCAGGTCGTCAAATTAACAACAATGAAAGCAGTCACTCTGACTCGTAACTCACTGTCACACACTTAAGTTAACTAAACTTTGTTTAAAGCATACTCTGATCGAAGAAATTTTGATAGTGCACTGTAAAGTGTAAAACCAACTTTAACTCAAAACTGATGGAAAACCCAATGGAAATTTAACAAGAAAAATGAGCGCCGACCCGATCATTTAAAAAAACAGATTTTTTTTTCCAAAATTTGTCCGGACAAAATTTCCGATCATTTCAGCATTTGGTCGGAAAAACTGGAATTTGGTCGGAAAACCGCCGGCCGCCGGCCGTTATTTCAAGCTCTGCCACTATAAAGAACCCCACTATAAAGAACCCTACTATAAAGACCCCCTCTATAAAGACCCCCACTATAAAGACCCCCACTATAAAGACCACCACTATAAAGAACCCCACTATGAAGAACCACACTATAAAGAACCACACTATACAGACCCCCCACTATACAGACCCCCCATTATACAGACCCCCCACTATAAAGACCCCCACTATAAAGAACCCCACTATAAAGACCCACTATAAAGAACTCCACTGTAAAGACCCCCACTATAAAGACCCCCACTATAAAGACCTCCACTATAAAGACCCCCACTATAAAGAGTCCCACTATAAAGAGTCCCACTACACCCCACTACTTAGACCTCCACTATGAGGACCCCCACTATAAAGACCCCCACTATAAAGACCCACTATAAAGAACCACACTATAAAGACCCCCACTATAAAGACCCCCACTATAAAGAACCCCACTATAAAGAACCACACTATAAAGACCCACTATAAAGAACCACACTATAAAGACCCCCACTATAAAGACCCCCACTATAAAGAGCCACTTTTCATTTCAGGTACATGCAAAGTGCCACCAAATCCTCTTCCTGTTTTGAAATCAGAACCATTGGTGAAGTCAATATTTGTTGCTTTATTCTCTTTATCATTTGCTGTGTGGTGGTTTATAGTTCGAAATGGCAGGTGAGAATTAAAATACCAATACCATCACCACCATCAACACCATTATAATTGTTACTACCATGATCATCATCACTAACATAACCACCATCACTATTATAACCACCATTATCACCATCATTACTATTACCACCATGACTACCATTACCACCATTACCACCAACATTACCATCACCACCATTGCCACTATTACCATCATTTCTACCAGTACTACCATAACCACCATCACCATGATTACAACCACCACCATCATTACCATACCACCATCACTACCATCACCACCATTACCACCATCACCACCATTACCACCATTACCACTATCACTACCATTCAATACCACCATCACTACTATCACCACTACCATCACCACCTTCACTACCATCACCACCATTACTACCATCATTATAACCATCACCACCATCACTATCACTACCATCATTACCATCACCATCATTACCATCACCATCATTACCATACCACCATCACCACCATTACCACCATCACCACCATCACTACCATCACCACCATTACTACCATTACCATCACCACCATCACTACCATCACCACCATCACTACCATTAACACCATCACTACCATCAACACCATTACTACCATCACCATCATTACCACTATCACTACCATTACTATCATCACTACCATTACTAACATAACTGCCATCACCCATCATCATCACCACTATTAGTATTTTACTACCAATATCACCACCATCACTATCACTACCATCATTACCATTACCATCACCATCATTATCACCACCATCATTACCATTACCACCATCATTTATACCCATCACCACCATCATTACCATCACCACTACCATTACCACCATTACCACCATTACCACCATTACCATCACCATCATCATTACCATCACCACCATCATTACCACCATCATTACCATCAGCACCATCATTACCATCACCACCATCATTACCACCACCATCATTACCATCACCACTACCATTACCACCATCATTACCACTACCATTACCATCACCACCATCATTACCACTACCATTACCATCACCACCATCATTACCACCACCGCTATCATTACCATCATCACCATCATTGCCATCACCACCATCATTACCATCACCACCATCATTACCATCACCGCTATCATTACCATCACCATCACCACCATCATTACCATACCACCATCACTATCACTACCATCACCACCATTACTACTATCACACCCACCAGCAGTACTACTATCACACCCACCAGCAGTACTACTATCACACCCACCAGCATTACCACCACCATCACCACTATTATCATGAGGAGTAGAAGTCAGATGCTGGTGATAATGAATAATTTTGTTTCTATTTTCTTAGCTATGCTTGGGTCTTGCAAGATATTCTTGGAGTGGTATTTTGTATCTCATTATTAAAGAACTTACGGTTGCCTAGTATGAAGATATGCACATTGTTATTGGTACTACTCTTGATTTACGATGTATTCTTTGTCTTTATCACACCACTGTTTTCTGCTGGTCATAACAGTGTCATGGTTGATGTGGCAACTGGTAAGTTATGGTTTTATTGTAAGATATGGTTGTTTTATGGTGATGGTAATAGTGGTGGTGATGGTGGTGGTGGTGGTGGTGGTGATGATGGTGATGGTGATGGTGGTGATGATGATGGTGGTGGTGGTGATGATGATGGCGATGGCGATGATGATGGTGGTGGTGGTGTTGATGGTGTTGATGGTGATGGTGGTGATGGTGGTGGTGATGGCAATGGTGGCAATGGTGATAGTCATGATGATGATCATGATGATGATGATGATGGTGATGGTGATGATGATGATGGTGGTGATGGTTGTAATGGTGGTAGTGGTAATTGAGATGATGATTGTGATGATGATGGTGATGGTGATGAGGATGATCCCTTGTTTTCTACGTAATTACAGGTGAAGGTCATAAAGAACAAATACCCATGGTGATTAAAGTACCTCGTATAATGCGCTCTGCTTTATTAGTATGTGGTCAAAGAGATTACTCTCTCCTTGGATTAGGTGACATACTGGTGCCAGGTAAAACCTAAAATTTTGTCTGTCTGTCTGTCTGTCTGTCTGTCTGTCTGTCTGTCTGTCTGTCTGTCTGTCTGCCTGCCTGCCTGCCTGCCTGCCTGCCTGCCTGCCTGCCTGCCTGCCTGCCTGCCTGCCTGCCTGCCTGCCTGCCTGCCTGCCTGCCTGCCTGCCTGCCTGCCTGCCTGCCTGCCTGCCTGCCTGCCTGCCTGCCTGCCTGCCTGCCTGCCTGTCTGTCTGTCTGTCTGTCTGTCTGTCTGTCTGTCTGTCTGTCTGTCTGTCTGTCTGTCTGTCTGTCTGTCTGTCTGTCCAAGAATCTGGGTATGGGATTACAATGCTGTGCATCTTCTATTCTTCTCGTAGGTTTATTTGTTTCATTTTGTCATTGTTATGATCAAATGGCTAAGACACCATACAAGATATACTATGTTGCTAGCTCTATTGGTAAGGTGAAAGGAATGCCATCTATATCCCATTATGTCCCATATATCATATTATGCCCTCTATATCCCATTATGTCCCCTATATCCTATTATGTCCTCTTTATCCCATTATGTCCTCTATATCCTATTATGTCCCCATATCCTATTATATCCCCTAATCCTATCCTATTATGTTTCTTTTATCCTATTACCTCCCCCATATCTTATTATGTCCCCTATGTCCTATTATGTCCCTTATATCCTATTATGTCCTCTATATCCTATTATGTCCTCTATATCCCATTATGTCCCCTATATCCTATTATGTCCACCATATCCTATTATATCCCCTATATCCTATTATGTTTCTTTTATCCTATTACCTTCCCCATATCCTATTATGTCCCCTAGTCCTATTATGTCCCTTATATCCTATTATGTCCTCTATATCCTAGTATGTCCTCTATATCCTATTATGTCCCCTATATCCTATTATGTCCCCCATGTCCTATTATATCCCCTATATCCTATTATGTTTCTTTTATCCTATTACCTTCCCCATATCCTATTATGTCCCCTATGTCCTATTATGTCCTCTATATCCTATTATGTTCCCAATATCCTATTAATTCCCCTGTATCCTATTATGCCCCTCATATCCTACTATGTCCCCCACATCCTATCATGTTCTCCATATCCTATCATGTTCTCCATATCCTCTTACATCCCTCTATATCCTAGTATGTCGTACTTATTCTGTTGTGTTGTTTTTTCTATGTTGTGTTTAGCTTATGGTTGTGGTTTATTCATAACATTTGCTGCTTTATACTTGATGAAAGAGGGTCAGCCTGCTCTTGTATATCTGGTGCCATGTACTCTAGGAACTGTTTTTATCATTAGTTTAATAAGAAGAGAGTTTTTCAACCTCTGGAATGGTACATATGTAAGTGTTGACCTTTTAATATTATTTATCACCACCATCAATATCATCATCACCATCGTCATGATCACCATCATCACCATCATCACCATCATCACCATTATCACCATCATCACCATCATCACCATCATCACCATCACCATCATCATCATTATTATTATCCTCATCATCCTCATCATCATCTTCATCATCATCATCATCACCACCACCACCACCACCACCATCACCACCACCATCATCATCATCATCATCATCATCACCATCATTATCACCATCATCATCATTGCCATCATCACCATCACCATCATCATCATCATCATCATTATCATCATCATCATTATCATCATCATCATCATCATCATAATTAATTATTGTTGTGTCTTCTTGCCATTACATTTCAATTATTTTTTCTTCAACAGTTGAGCAGTCCACCAAATGATTCTAATCAAGAGCTCTTGAGTGATGAAGATGAAGATATCTACCAAAAACCTGACAATGATCAATCCATCATAGTAGGCACTAATGAAAACTTGAGTGGCGAGAGAGAAAGATTAATTAACTAAGAAATTAAACGTTATTTTAATGAACACAGGAGCATGGCAGGAGCATGCAGTGAAAATCCAAGAGAATTTGATGTATAGATCTCGAGTTGTAAACTCTCAAAGTTTACCATAGCTAGTTCATTTTTGAAGAAATTTGCGCTTCTTGGTAACAATGTCTTAGGATGTACGCATGTAGATGGACAACTATGCATAAGAACAAAAGTAGCGTGCTGCATAGGCAGTGTAGAAACAACAATCGAAATATAGTAAGGCTAGATATCCTGCCGAAGCAGAGAACGTAAAGACTCCCACGTTCTCTGTTTCGGCAGTATATCTAACCTTACTATATTTCGATATGCATAAGAACAACGGATTTTGATATTAATGATCCATCTGTGTACGTTGTAAGGCGTTGTTAGGGACTGTTTAAGTGAAGTGGATTGACAGTTTAAGCGGATTGAAAAACGCGAGTAAAGTCAATCCGGCACATATTTACATGGAGAATCCAATCTGCTTGGAACATGTAATAAAAGTAGCGTGCTGCGTAGGCAGTGTAGAAACAACAATCGAAATATAGTAAGGTTAGATATACTGCCGAAACAGAGAACGTAGGAGTCTAACGTTTCGAGCGAAGGCCCTTCGTCAGAGAGAAAACGTGGAAAACTCTGACGAAGGGCCTTCGCTCGAAACGTTAGACTCCTACGTTCTCTGTTTCGGCAGTATATCTAACCTTACTATATTTCGATTTTAGATGAATCAGATTGGAAACACTCAAGTCGATCTTTGCTTTAATCTCAAGTCAATCCACTCCACTGCGTGAATTAACTTCAACCATCCGTTCCGATCAGATCGAAAACTTTCAATCTTCTTCATGTAAACACAACAAGGGGAAACAACATGCGAGATTTGACTTGAACACTCAATCTTCTTCATGTAAACACAACAAGGAGAAACAACATGCGAGATTTGACTTGAACACTCAATCTTCTTCATGTAAACACAATAAGGAGAAACAACATGCGAGATTTGACTTGAACACTCAATCTTCTTCATGTAAACACAACAAGGGGAAACAACATGAGAGATTTGACTTGAACACTCAATCCATTTCATGTAAATAGGGCCAAACTGAGCTAGAAGCCTATCTTTTCAACAAAAATGTCAACTAATGTTTCACTACTAGACACTTAAAGTCCAATACATGAAACGAAAATTAAGTTTGTCTTATTTGAAAGAACACTTAAAATGATAGAGTAACACATTTTGCAGTTTTTCGTTTCCTTACTTCGTTCTTGAGATATTTCAGTTTGTTTGATGTAAATGTCGCATGTTGCGACGTCACACGTGCATAATGAGTTATCGAAAAACGTTATATATCTTTGCTATTGTCAAATATAGTCACTTGAAAATCTTTTTATAATCTTGAAAATGCTTCTCTCGAATTATTTTGGTTTCATAATAGCAAAGATATATAACTTTTTTCAACAACTCATTATGCACATGTGACGTTAAAATGTTTAATTTGCATATCAAACAAACTGAAATATCTCAAGAACGAAGCAAGGAAACGAAAAACTGCAAAAGATGTTACTCTATCATTTTAAGTGTTCTTTCAAATAAGACAAACTTAATTTTCCTTTCATAGGCCCTTCTATGCTTGTACCACAGGAAGGGAGGGGGGGGGGGGGTGACATTTGGGGAGGGGTAATGCTTGTTATTTATATGATGTGTTGCGTCGTGGTGTATGTGTGTCAATTTTTTTTCTCACCATAAATTTATTTTCAAAAGTCTTTTCTAAAACTATTGGAAAGTAGAGAATTTTAGTTTAATTGAATGATAAACTGCTGAGAGTAGTTTCGATAACGAAATACTGACGTTTCAAGCAGAGTTCTTCATCAGAGTAAAAAGTAGAGTTGTGTAGGCAGTGTTTTAGATAGAGCAAAGTGAAAAGATGGTAAACTGCTGAGAATAGTTTTGATAATGATATACTGACGATTCAAGCAGAGTCCTTCATCAGAGTAAAAACTAGAGTGTTGTGTAGGCAGTGTTTTAGATAGAGCAAAGTGAAAAGATGGTAAACTGCTGAGAATAGTTTTAATAACGAAATACTGACGTTTCAAGCAGAGCCCTTCATCAGAATAAAAAGTAGAGTGTTGTGTAGGCAGTGTTTTAGATAGAGCAAAGTGAAAAGATGGTAAACTGTTGAGAATAGTTTTGATAACGAAATACTGACGTTTCAAGCAGAGCTCTTCATCAGAGTAAAAAGTAGAGTAAAAGTAGTGTGCTGCGTAGGCAGTGTTGAAACAACAATCGAAATATGGTATAGTAGGTTAATACTGCCGAAACAGAGAACGTAAGTGGTCTAACGTTTCGAGCGAAGGCCCTTCGAAGGGCCTTCGCTCGAAACGTTAGACCACTTACGTTCTCTGTTTCGGCAGTATTAACCTACTATACCATATTTAAAAAGTAGAGTGTTGTGTAGGCAGTGTTTTAGATAGAGCAAAGTGAAAAGATGGTAAACTGCTGAGAATAGTTTTGATAATGAAATACTGACGTTTCAAGCAGAGCCCTTCATGAGAGTGAAATGTGGTGAAAGGCTCTGCTCGAAACGTCAGCATTTCATTATCAAAACTTATTTCAGTAGTTTAGGTAATATTTCAAACACGAACAGGAGTGTTTTATCAGATATAAAACACGAGGTGAAACCGAGTGTTTTAGATCTGATAAAACACGTTCTGCGAGTGTTTTGAATGGCTTTAAAAACGATCACCATTTGGTAAGTTCGTTGGCGTAGTAATTTTGAAAAATAACGTTGTCTAAGGCGAGAAAATCAAAGCTAAAGTTTATGTAAATCAGGAGAATGTTTTATCACATAAAACCACGATACGGTTATGATTTTTCTTTGTGTTTTCCTCATGAATTATTAATGCATTTTTTAACATCTTTTCACTTTGCTCTAGCTAAAACACTGCTTACGCAACACTCTACTTTTTGTAATAATGTAATGCGATGTAATGCGATGTAATGCGATGCAATGTAATGTAATGTAATGCAATGTAATGCAATGCAATGTAATGTAATGCAATGCAATGCAATGCAATGTAATGTAATGTAATGCGATGTAATGCGATGTAATGCAATGCAATGTAATGTAATGTAATGCAATGTAATGCAATGCAATGTAATGTAATGCAATGCAATGCAATGCAATGTAATGTAATGTAATGCAATGCAATGCAATGCAATGCAATGCAATGTAATGTAATGCAATGCAATGCAATGCAATGCAATGTAATGCAATGCAATGCAATGCAATGTAATGTAATGTAATGCAATGCAATGCAATGCAATGCAATGTAATGTAATGTAAGGTAATGTAATCCAATGTAATGTAATGCAATGCAATGCAATGCAATGTAATGTAAGGTAATGTAATCCAATGTAATGTAATGCAATGCAATGCAATGCAATGTAATGTAATGTAAGGTAATGTAATCCAATGTAATGTAATGCAATGCAATGCAATGCAATGCAATGTAATGTAATGTAAGGTAATGTAATCCAATGTAATGTAATGCAATGCAATGCAATGCAATGCAATGTAATGTAATGTAAGGTAATGTAATCCAATGTAATGTAATGCAATGCAATGCAATGCAATGTAATGTAATGTAAGGTAATGTAATCCAATGTAATGTAATGCAATGCAATGCAATGTAATGTAATGTAAGGTAATGTAATCCAATGTAATGTAATGCAATGCAATGCAATGCAATGCAATGTAATGTAATGTAAGGTAATGTAATCCAATGTAATGTAATGCAATGCAATGCAATGCAATGCAATGCAATGTAATGTAATGTAATGTAAGGTAATGTAATCCAATGTAATGTAATGCAATGCAATGCAATGTGATGTGATGTGACGTGATGTAATGTAATCCAATGTAATCCAATGTAATTTAATGTAATGTAATGCGGTGCGGTGCGGTGCGATGCGATGTCATGCAATGCGATGCGATGCGATGCGATGCGATGCGATGCGATGCGATGCGCGATATTGTGATGCGATATTGTGATGTGATATTGTGATGTGATATTGTGATGTGATGTGATATTGTGATGTGATGTGATGTGATATGATATTGTGATGTGATGTGATGTATTGTAATGTAATCGGTAATGTAATATAACGAATAATAGAATGGATTGAAGTGGAATGAAATGAGAAGAAATGAAATGAAATGGAATGCAATGAAGTATAACGGAACGCAACGGAAGGTAGTATAATGTAATGCAATACAATTGCGTGGTAATATATGTACAGCAATCCATGCATTGCGCAGCATAAATTGACTGTCTAGCCTTAATTAGACAATATATATAGTTTGAATGACCAATAAACAAAGCTAGAAAATTGAGATTCTTACATTTTGTTAAAATCAGGACTAGCACAACGTCGAAACAATTTTGCTTTGTCTTAAGAAATATATGTAACTTAAAATTTTTAGAAAATTATATGATTTTTATATTTTACATCGTGACGTCATAGTGACGTCACGATGTTGTCAGAGACAATGAGTTGACGTCTGATGACGTTACAATGTCGTATAGAGGCAATGAGATACCGCCGTGGTGACGTCACGATGTGACAATGAGGTGACGTCACGACGTCGTCATAGAGACAATGTGATGTTGTCATGGTGACGTTACGATGCGGTGACGTGGTGACATGATGTCGTCATAGTGACGTCAGGGATGTAGTTGTGGTGTATACCTCGTGTTTTGTTGATTTGTGCAAGATAATGCACTCGTATATTTTTAGAGAAAATATCGCACGCCTGTGTTCACAAAATATCTAGACACATGTTAGAATAAAAATATCTGTCGTAAAACAGTAAAATAACGTCCATTGCCCTCTGAAGGGTTTACAGGGGATCTAGCAAGCATAATGGGTCTAGTAGGGATAATCGGGTCTGGCAGGGTAATGAGGTTATAATGGAGGTAATATAGATATATAGGGATAATGTGTGTATCTTTGGGATAATAGGGATAGCTAGGAATAATGAGAGCGATTAGGGGTAATGGGGACGCATAGGAAAAATAGGGTCTGGCATGGATAATGGGGACTTTAGGGAAAATGAGGATGTTAGGGGTAATGGTGTTAAGTAAGGATATAGGGGTCAACTAGTGGTAATGGGAACCTGTAGGAATAATGTTGTATTATCCCAACTGATCCCTTTTTCACCCTACCCAGTAGCCTGCTTGCGGGTGGAATTGTTTAAGAAGTAAACAAAAACACTCAGGCATTCCTTCTTTCAAGTCCTTCGATCGTCGACCAAAGAGTGACGAAGAAGTGGAAGAAGACGACTGACGAAAGGTGATTGTTTTCACCCAAGATCTCGCGTTAAATGGCTCTCGAAAGAGATCAACGACCCGGAATAATCACCCGAGTTCTCATATGGATGCATTTTCGTGAAGCACCTCCGCCAAGAAACGTAAGTTTCCGTCGTATTATTTAAAATCTAAAAACCTCCCTGAAGACTTCTTGGTTGACTATGTTGGTCTGTGGTTGAACACAAAAGAACAACCTTACATAGAAGAGGTTTTATTTGACTGATCTATTCTGAAATGAAATGGTTTATAAGCTGAGTTTCTTCATGGTTTCTTGTAATATTCGACGAACAATATCCGCAGATTGCCACTTCTAGTCTTAATTAATAAGGGCGGATTTTTTTTCAAGTCGTTTATTAAAACGTCACGAGTTCAACGTGTGATTTCTCTTAAAGAAAGATCTCAAATAAAACTTAAAATATAGAGACCAAATAATCAACTACTAAGCCGGATTTAGCTCTCAATGACTTAAAGATTTGTCTAATGTTTAACAAACATCTTTCCAGGTGGTCTGTCTATTACTAAAGAAAGTCTTTTCTTCTATCAAACTATTGTCAAAAAATTATAAATTATTTTACTATTAATCCCCTTTTCTTTAGAGCAAAAACTACAGTACTCAAATAGCTGAGAAATCTTTTCAAAGTATTTCAGATCGCAGTATCACAAAAATACTTTGTATTCAAAAATATAGCATGTTGTCAATATTGTTATGAAATATGATCTGGAATATTCTAATATTAAATAAATTATTATTTGACTAGATAAATAATCATCTAAGTTTTACTCATCAGAATTCAATCAACTTATTTTTAAACCAGTTTATGAATACTGCCTATTTGTAATATTTTCATATATTTTTTAGTGTCATTGTGAAATATGATCTGATACACAAATTATTATTCTAACAGCAAGCAATACGCTGACTAAAATGCCAGCGAATAATAGTTCGGAAAAAATTGAGATTCTAGAATTTAATCTCAACTAATACGTTGTTCTAAATCCTAGTACTTCTTGAATGGAGTGTTCTTAAGTCATCGAAATTAAGTTTGTCTTATTTGAAAGAATACTTAAAATGACAAAGTAACATCTTTTACAGTTTTTTTGTTTCCTTGTTTCAATCTTGAGATATTTCAGTTTGTTTGATATGCAAATTAAACACCTTGACATCACATGTGCATATTGAGTTGTCAGAAGTTATATATCTTTGCTGTTAAGATTTCAGCGATGGAAGTACCAAGTGGAAAATGTAGTCGGGTGATAAATATTATTGCCCAGCAGATAACTTTTAAAAACACCATATATTGAATAGGAATACATTGGTGTTTATGGTGTTTTTAAAAGTTATCTGCTGTGCAATAATATTTACCACCTGACTATCTTTGCTGTTATCAAATTGAATTAATTCAAAGGAAGCGCAGGGGTTGAAATAAGCGGGCGCCAGGTCACCAAATGCGACCAAATTTCTAATGTGGCGACCAGATATTTTCCGCAGGTAGCCCTTGTGGCAACTAAGAAAAAATAAGAAATATACTGTTACTTTACTTACTAAAGAGGTAGGATTGTATGATAAGTTTATTAAGCAAGCACATCATTCACCAATGTTATGAATTGAATTGAAATAGATAGATAGAAACGGAGAGACAGACATTTTCTACTATGTATAATAGTATCACTAATAACTATTAATGTGTTTTCTTGGTCAGAAAGTTTTGATTTTAACACAAAAATATGACAATTAATATAGAGCGACTTGATATGAAATTTGGCGACTAGATTTTCTTCTCTGGTAGCCACTTGGGTGACTAAAAAAAAATTCTTATTTCAACCCCTGAAGCGTGTGCATGTGTTTCTCTTACAACACCAAACATATAGAATTTTCAAGTGATCATATTTGACAATAGCAAAGATATATAACCTTCTCTGATAACTCACTATGCACATGTGACGTCAAGATGTTTAATTTGCATATCAAAGAAACTGAAAATATATCTCAATAACGAAACAAGGAAATGAAAAACTGCAAAAGCTGTTACTTTGTCATTTTAAGTGTTCTTTCAAGATGAATCACTTCTATACTCAAAACTAAACTTAGATTGTTCCAGAATTCGATCTCAAGTAATTGGTTATTTCTAATTACTAGTACACATGTAAAAATACAGTCTGATCAGCTCTGATATCAGATCTGTTCAGAGAAATGTAGCGACCCTTGATACAGCCTGACAGCTACAGAATGTTCCAGCGCTGATGTATAAACATTTAGTCCGAATTTCTAACAGCTGCAACAGCTCCATAGACATCATACCTGTTCAGTCTGTTATATCAAACTGATACAGCACTGACCATGTCAGGCTGATACAGTTTGACAGAATCTGTTCTGAACAGTCTGTTGTAGCTGCAGGTATGATACAGATATGATATCATAGGATTGTCATAGCTGATACTACAACAGGCTGTATCAGGGATCGCTACATTTTACCGAACAGATCTGACATTCTGCATCAGGTCTGACACAGAGTGTGTAGTTTTGGGTGTGCAATGAATCAATGTTCCAGAATTCAATCTCAGCTAATTGGTGATTGGTCTAACAAAATATGGAATCTCTAATTGCGACATTTGTTATTGTGACGTAATGCGCACCGATATTTTTCTCGCGTATTTTATCTCGCGACAAAAAAAATCTCCAAAAAACACGTCCCATGTAGCATTGCGTCATCTCACCACTCCTCTCTCTCTCTTGCTGCAAGTAACTCTGAAAGTCCGAAAGACGAAGCTATGTGTTTGCGGTCAAAAAAATACACGAAATAAGTGAGCGATTGCCGTGTGCCTTCGTGACACATTCCTTTGGAAGCTGTTCTTTATTTCTGCGATGGTTATGAGTCCGAATTGGCTTTGTTTTTCCTGTTGTGTCACCCAACAGCCTCCACCCGTAAGCAAAGTGGACTGAATATCCCCATCCATTAATACACATTAGAGTTTCATCCATAATTTACCGACTTTTTATCTGATTTCTTTTCAACGTAGAGACGGCCTAGGATCGACAGAAGTATGATTGGAGAGCCTATGAACTTCCAGGTAAACTTCCAATTCCCGATCGCTTTCTATCGTAGTAAATAAACATGTCGTTTGCGCCTAATACTTTCGGCTTTTTCTTTTTTACCAAAAGCATACGGGACATATTGGCTCTGGAGAAGTACAGATATCCGTAGATGTAAGTAGAAAGAATCGATTTCGATTTTCTGCTCTTTTTAAAACACTTTACGTCCTAAAGATGGTCCTTCAAAACAAGAATTGTTTGTTGTCCCAGACGAAGCAATTTCGTTTTGGCAATTTTAATACAATATTCTCCGAAATTATAACCAATGATTAAGATCTTTATTATATTTTGTTTTTAAATAGAGCTTTGTTTCTACAATTATTCCCTTAAATACTTTGACATATACTCTTCAAATGCCTTCTCTTTCGTTTTATTTCTTCAAAATTAAGCTCAACTTTAATAGATAACCAATATTTTAGAGTTATTTAAATTAACATTTTACATGTCATTAATTAACTGATGCCTGACATGTTGTTGAATTCTCTGGCATCTGTTGAAATCTCTAATTATCAGATAATTATGTTGCTTGCTCAAAGATAAGAATATCTTCATAAATATTGTTTCTCATTGCTATAGACAGTATCCTAAATTATTACAAGACTTTCAAACCATGCTTTGGGTCGTTAGTTATAACACAGTTATCTCATTGCTGTCTAAGGTGTCTGAGGGTTCTCTCTTTGATGAGTAAAATCGTCTGGTGTTAGACAGAGTAAAACAATAAAGAAACCATTTTTGCCCAACTCGGGCAAGAATGGGTTAATCACTTGTTAACTCATTGCTGCCTAGGATGTCTGAGGGTTCTCTCTTTGATGAGTAAAATCATCTGGTGTTAGACAGAGTAAAACAATAAAGGATCCATTTTTGGTCAGCTCAGGCAAGAATGGGTTAATCACTTGTTAACTCATTGCTGCCTAGGATGTCTGAGGGTTCTCTCTTTGATGAGTAAAATCATCTGGTGTTAGACAGAGTAAAACAATAAAGGGAGAATTTTTGGTCAGCTCGTGTGAGAATGGGTTAATCACTTGTTAACTCATTGCTGCCTAGGATGGCTGAGGGTTCCTCAGACATCACAGGATTCCTAATTTTATTTCATAAAAGAAAGAGAAAATGGAGCTCCTGTTTTTAAATAGCCTGATGCAGACACGCAAGTGAGTTTGGGAGAATTCAAACATATATATATGTACATACTCGCACAATCTTTCAAATTCTCCCAACTCCTTTGTGTGTTTATATGAGGCTATATACGAGTGCCATTGTCTATTTCTTGAATACAGTAATTATTAATTCATTCCTGTCAGAATTAGCCATTAGTGTTTTAGATGTGATGGACCAGGTAAGCCGGGATGAGTTTTGAATTGATGTGGATGATTTCAGGCTGAAATTTTACTTCAGTTTTACACTAATTAGTCTACTATTTATGTTGGTGCAATCTTTTGCACCTATAATGGGTCATTCCAGAAAAGATCCATACCTCCCCCAGAGGAAATTTGTGCCATCTGGGGAGGGGAGGGGAGGGGGGTAAATCTACTTCTGATAATAGTAAAATGTACTAGGACATCCGAAGGGGGGAGGGGGTCAACTTCACATTTCCTCCGTGGGGGAGGTGTGGATGTTTTCTGGGATGACCCAATAAGGTAATTAATTTATTAAGTCTTTGATGATCAAAAGATTGTTATAGTCTTGGCTAACCCACGAAAGCATCTTCACAAAGACTAATTAATTTATTAAGTCTTCAATGATCAAAAGATTGTTATAGTCTTGGCTAACCCACAAAAGCATCTTCACAAAGACTAATTAATTTATTAAGTCTTCAATGATCAAAAGATTGTTATAGTCTCGGCTAACCCACAAAAGCATCTTCACAAAGACTAATTAATTTATTAAGTTTTCGTTGATCAAAAGATTGTTGTAGTCTTGGCTAACCCACGAAAGTGTCTTCACAAAGACTAATTAATTTATTAAGTCTTCGATGATCAAAAGATTGTTATAGTCTTGGCTAACCCACGCAAAGCGTCTTCACAAAGACTAATTAATTTATTAAGTCTTCGATGATCAAAAGATTGTTATAGTCTTGGCTAACCCACGAAAGTGTCTTCACAAAGAGTAATTAATTTATTAAGTCTTCAATGATCATGAAACACACGAACAACGCTTTGATGTTCTATTTCAGTTCCTTTTAGCACTTTATTTATTCGCACAGTCAAGTAAACAAATGTGCATTGAAGCAATCTCAACAGTTTTTAAGCCTGGTTTGCTGGGACGAAACAATTCCATGGACATTTTCATCCCAGTTAAGGGCTAGCCTGGTTGTGACAGCTGGGATCTTGGCAAATATTTGGGCTAGCCCACTTGCCATGTACTGTAATTGAAACGGTGAAAAAACATGCAATTTATCTAGGATGTGGGCTAGCTGTGAGTTAACCGGGTCAGCCCTGTCCATGTAATCACAGGCAGCCCATTCAAGCGACTTGTCTGACTGATATTATATATTATTATTAAAATGTATTAAATATGTCATCATAAGCACTATTAAAAAGCATTTAAATATAAAATACCTGGTTAAAAGCTTCTAGGACAGTGTCGGCCACGGTTGAAATCCAAATATTACCAGGGTTAAGTCACGTTGGCCTGAAAAACAGAGAAAAATCTTCTCGACGTTTCGAGCGAAGGCCCTTCGTCAGGAGAAATACCTGGTGTTGTGTTGTTCCCTTTTGTATTTCAGTCTCATATCGAGCAGTATTGCTCACTTTCGAGCAGTATTGCTCGCTTGGTGAGCAAGCATACTGCAAAGCGAGCAATACTGCTCAAAAGTGAGCAATACTGCTCGATATGAGACTGAAATACAAAAGGGAACAACACAACACCAGGTATTTTATATTTAAATGCTTTTTAATAGTGCTTATGATGACATATTTAATACATTTTAATAATAATATATTATATCAGTCAGACAAGTCACTTGAATGGGCTGCCTGTGATGTAATCACACTGGTGTTAGACAGACTAAAATAGAAAAGGGACCAGTTTTTTGTCCAGCTAATCTAGGCATCAAGGGTTGAATGTGTGTTTATTTTCAACAGTTAAATGATGTGACGTACAGAATGAAAAGCAAAGGAGGTTATCAAGAGAATAGTGTAGATAGCAGATTAACACCAAATGGACTAGAAATTAAAGAGGGCAGTCAAGCTCAAGAATAATTCAGGTACGTTTATATAATTTTCTCTTTTGTCTCTTCTGTATTGAAATATGTATTGTATACAAGTTCAAGTTTCTTATGTGTACAGTACTTAATAACTCATTACTGCCTAGGATGTCTGAGGGTTGTCTCTGATAAGTAAAATCATCTGGTGTTAGACAGAGTAAAACAATAAAGGGACCATTTTTGGCCAGCTCAGGCAGGAATGGGTTAATCACTTGTTAACTCCTTGCTGCCTAGGATGGCTGAGGGTTCTCTCTTTGATGAGTAAAATCATCTGGTGTTAGATAGAGTAAAACAATCAAGGAACCATTTTTGATGAGCTCAGGCAGGAATGGGTTAATCACTTGTTAATTCATTGCTGCCGAGGATGTCTGTCTCTTTGATGAGTAAAATCATTTGGTGTTAGACACAACAATAAAGGAACCATTTTTGGCCAGCTCATGTAGAAATTGGTTAATGTAAGCTTACTACAGTTTATTTCACAAGGTTAAACGCTACCACTTAGGAGCACATGTGACTATGAATTTACCACCTTAGCTCTCCTTTGAGCCTCAATGGCCCAATGGTTAGAGTGCCTAACTGATCATTAGAAGGTTGCAGGTTTGAACCTTGTCTGGGGTCTCAGAAATCTTTTCTGAGTAATTGAGCTTTAAAAAATCTTTATATTAATTTTATTTATTGATTTCTTTTAGTTTCTCGTGGATTTAAATATTTTCCAATACTTTTGTACATAATAATAATAATACTGTGAATATCTTCCTTTCCACTCGAAAACTTTGCGTGGTCATGTGTTAGTTCTTGGAAATCATCGACATTACAATTCCAGTCCTTTTTGGAAACATGGAGTGTTTATGTCGTTTTTCAAACTGAATTATCATAAAAAGTTTTAAGGGTACTCAAAGGAATGACCATTATAATTGAAGATACACATAGGGTACAACATGTGGTGCACTGTACAGTCAGGCAGACTTGAAGTTTGCTGCTCATACATGCTAGAGGACAAATGAAGATTATTTTTGGATCCATCGAAGTGTTCCAGTTCTGAGAAGACTATGACCTGTTTATACAACTTTGGCATAAAATAATCTGAACAAACTTATATTCTGCACATAAACATACCCTGCAAGTCAGAGCCCCTTTCCAACCTACACAGGCTTTGGGATGAACTTGATCTTTGCCCCAAGTTTGGGGCGAGTCAGTCAGGTTTTGAACTGGTCAAACAAGTTCTAGTGTCTGAGTACCCACAAGCAGGAAAATAGCAAGTAACGCATTAGACCCTAGGCCTAATATGGTATCTTGGCAACTGTTCAGGCATGCTCAAAAAGAAAATATGAAGTTTGTTGGCAGAGCCTACTTTCCCCTGAAGCTTGTGTAGGTTGGAAAGAGGCTCTGACTTGCAGGGTAACATAAACAGGTCTTTAAGATGAAATGCAATGTCAAAACAATTTTCCTTTAACATAAACATGTATAATGAACTGAGTTGACAAAGATCTGTTGAGAATTTTGGTGCAGTTTTAGAACTACAGTACAAGCTTTTAAAAGAGATTTACCCAATGCTTATGACAACAGTGGGACTTGTTTTCGGATTTTACCTCAATATATTCCAACCATAATTTTATTGTTGATTTCATTACCAACTGATAGCCAAAGAATAAATTATCGCAAAGCTGAACTTCCAATTGAACATTTGAACTTCATATCAAACTTTGTAATGAACTTCTACATTGCATTTATCTTTTAAGAATAGTAGCAAGTGAAGAATTGAATGTTTTGAAATCAAATGTTCTCAAAACATTCTCGATGCCAAAAAACAATTGCTCTGGTTATAAAATATTAAATAGGAACATTAAAATGGGGAATAACAGTATGGCTAGTGCCTTATAGAAAAACATTAATGATTTTGCATGGGTTTCGATGAATTCCCATTCTTAAAAAAACACATTAATGGTAATTGCTAGCTCACAGAGTTACCATTCATGTGTTTTTAACTTCCATTAATGGTATTTCTTCCAAAAACATTCATGATAATGTAAAATCATTAATGTAAAATGTGAAGCAATTGATCACAGAGTTACCATTCATGTGTTTTTAACTTCCATTAATGGTATTTCTTCCAAAAACATTCATGATAATGTAAAATCATTAATGTAAAATGTGAAGCAATTGATCACAGAGTTACCATTCATGTGTTTTTAACTTCCATTAATGGTATTTCTTCCAAAAACATTCATGATAATGTAAAATCATTAATGTAAAATGTGAAGCAATTGATCACAGAGTTACCATTCATGTGTTTTTAACTTCCATTAATGGTATTTCTTCCAAAAACATTCATGATAATGTAAAATCATTAATGTAAAATGTGAAGCAATTGATCACAGAGTTACCATTCATGTGTTTTTAACTTCCATTAATGGTATTTCTTCAAAAACCATTCATGATAATGTAAAATCATTAATGTAAAATGTCAAGCAATTGATCACAGAGTTACCATTCATGTGTTTTTAACTTCCATTAATGGTATTTCTTCCAAAAACATTCATGATAATGTAAAATCATTAATGTAAAATGTGAAGCAATTGATCACAGAGTTACCATTCATGTGTTTTTAACTTCCATTAATGGTATTTCTTCAAAAACCATTCATGATAATGTAAAATCATTAATGTAAAATGTGAAGCAATTGATCACAGAGTTACCATTCATGTGTTTTTAACTTCCATTAATGGTATTTCTTCCAAAAACATTCATGACAATGTAAAATCATTAATGTAAAATGTGAAGCAATTGCTCACAGAGTTACCATTCATGTGTTTTTAACTTCCATTAATGGTATTTCTTCCAAAAACATTCATGATAATGTAAAATCATTAATGTAAAATGTGAAGCAATTGATCACAGAGTTAATTACCATTCATGTGTTTTTAACTTCCATTAATGGTATTTCTTCCAAAAACATTCATGATAATGTAAAATCATTAATGTAAAATGTGAAGCAATTGATCACAGAGTTACCATTCATGTGTTTTTAACTTCCATTAATGGTATTTCTTCAAAAAACATTCATGACAATGTAAAATCATTAATGTAAAATGTGAAGCAATTGCTCACAGAGTTACCATTCATGTGTTTTTAACTTCCATTAATGGTATTTCTTCAAAAAACATTCATGACAATGTAAAATCATTAATGTAAAATGTGAAGCAATTGCTCACAGAGTTACCATTCATGTGTTTTTAACTTCCATTAATGGTATTTCTTCAAAAAACATTCATGACAATGTAAAATCATTAATGTAAAATGTCAAGCAATTGATCACAGAGTTACCATTCATGTGTTTTTAACTTCCATTAATGGTATTTCTTCAAAAAACATTCATGACAATGTAAAATCATTAATGTAAAATGTCAAGCAATTGATCACAGAGTTACCATTCATGTGTTTTTAACTTCCATTAATGGTATTTCTTCAAAAAACATTCATGACAATGTAAAATCATTAATGTAAAATGTCAAGCAATGGTCCACCAACTCCATCCACTGCAGGTAACCATATATATCCCATAATACCTCAGTTCCCCAGGCACTCGCTCTCATTTCTTTGAAGACAATTATCAGAGTAAGTTGTTTTGTTAAAGTTTTGGGTTTTTAAAACGATTTTTTTTTGAAAATGAGTTCGGGTAGCGACGATTTCGTGGAGGTTAACAATAAGCAGCTGAGAGAAACGTCAGTCGACGAAGTTTCCTCCTGGATAAGGAAACATTTTGAGAGAGAAACAGCATTCAAAATTACAGGTGAGTTTTTAAAAAGGCGAAAATATCACAACGATTTTCACCGTATCTAGTACTGCAATTACTGAGTTTTGAGTTACTGACTTTTTAGAATATTTGTTTTATATGATTTACTGTTTCTGTTTGTTTTATTTGTCTTTGGAATTGAAGCGTACAATAGCCGTTTATTTTCAAATTTAGTTGTGTCTTTGTTGATGTTCTTTCTGCTTGGCTACTGCTTATAAACTTGTTTTGCTTTGTTAATAAAGCCCTAATCAAACGAGAACACAAGTCAAGTTGCCGGTTACGCTATCTCAGCTAGCCGCTCTGAATAATTTCCCAAAAATATTATGTACCGTGGCAAAGTTAAAACTTATTTAAAACACTCATGACATCTTTATTTTGTTAATTTGGGTGTTCGGACGACTGCCACACGGCCACAGAAATTCGTGACTGCCAACTTGCGATGACTTGCGTTCTAATTTGATTAGGGCTTAATTACATGTGCCTATATATATATATGTATGTTTTTGTGCCCATTATGTGTTTGTATTTCCTAATTTCTCAATCGCCATTTCAAACTTTATCCGGTCTATGTGTGTATATATATAAATATTTAAACAAATTTTAGAGCAAAAGATTGATGGTGCAGCTGTGGTGGATTAATCTGATTGGGGAGCAGATGAAAGTAAAGAGGCTTGTAGAGGAGATGTTGCAAGGATGTTGCTGTTGTGAAAAAACATTTACCTTTCCAAAAACCATCAGGGAAGTCGATCTCCAGTGACCTCCACAAAATAAGGTACAACGCAAAGTAAAAGCCTTTATCTTTTATGTAGTTAATTAAATCAAGTTATAAACCGAACGACGAAGGAGCAATGTTTGTGCGAGAAAACCCAAGGCAGATACTTTCCAGTACATATACAGAGTAAAAGAGGTTAATAATCCATTTATTATATGGTTTTTGGTTCAGTTTCTTAATTATCTGTTTTTTTATGAGCTCCACGTTAATTCTTCTTCGAACTTCAAATGTTGCCGTTCACCTTACTTTTGAGCAATTGTTCGCTTCGCAGTTCATGTTTACAACTCAGCAACTGTATTGTCTACGTTTATTCAATTAATAGTTTCTAGATAAAACTAATTATTAAAAAAATAGTTTAATAAAACCAATAATTGACTCGATCAATAGAGATCGAAACGCATTTGTGGTTTTTCAACTGACTTACGGTAAATAGAAATACATTCATGTTTTTTTTAATAAAAACCGTAAAGTACTGTTTAATAAACGAGCAGGAGTGTTTTATCAGATATAAAGACACGAGGCGAAGCCGAGTGTTTTTATATCTGATAAAACACGAACTGCGAGTTATTGAACGACTTCAAAAACGAACCACTTGGTAAGTTCATTGGCGTAGTAAGTTTGAAAAATAACCTTGTCTTAGCCGAGAAAATCAAAGCTAAAGTTTATGTAAACCAAGAGGATTCTTTATCATATATAAAACCACGGACATGGTACTGATTTTCTTTGTGTTTTCCTCATGAATTATTGAGTTTTTGAATGGATTTAAAGTTTTTTCAATTAAATACATGAATGTAAATAGAAATACATTCATGGTTTTTAAATAAACACCATGAATGGCAATCTAAACACATTCATGTTTTTTCAACCATACATGAATGTAAATAGAAATACATTCATGTTTTTAGAATAAAAAACCATGAACGGAAACCTAAACACATGCACGTTTTTTCAAATAAATACATAAATGTAAATAGAAATACATTCATGTGTTTCACAAAAAACACATTAGTTCTTGTATTAAATCATTAATGGTATTTATAAAAAAACATCAATGGACTTTTCAAAATACCATTAATGGGAAAGTAGAACTGTTCCCATTAATGTATTTTTTATTACCATTAATGTTTTTTATAAAAAAACCATTAATGGGAAAGTAGAACTGTTCCCATTAATGTATTTTTAGTACCATTAATGTTTTTTATAAAAAAACATTAATGGGAAAGTAGAACTGTTCCCATTAATGTATTTTTTGAAAAATACATTAATGTGTTTTTTATTACCATTAATGTTTTTTATAAAAAAACCATTAATGGGAAAGTAGAACTGTTCCCATTAATGTATTTGTTATTACCATTAATGTTTTTTATAAAAAAAACATTAATGGGAACAGTTCTACTTTCCCATTAATGGTATTTTGAATGGGAATTAGCAATTTACCATTAAAATTCCCATTAATGTTTTTTGACCGTTTTTTCCTGTGTTAGTGCATGTGGGAGCTTTTTTGATCAATTTGAAAAGCTATAACTGAGTTTTTCAATTTTGTATTTCATTATAATATTAGTTGCTAAATATAAATAAAACAATTATTGAAGCTTTTAGTCAATGTTTTATGTTTTGAAAAAAAATTCTTCGAGTTAGTTTAGTTAGGAAAGTTTTTGAGTCTCGAACGAGAAGAAGCTCTTTAAAATTACTTTTTGTGCCAAGTTGTTTTGCTCCAAACATTTAAATTGTTTCCCCCAAATATTTGAGTTGTTTTGCCCCAAATATTTAAGTTGTTTTGCCCCAAATTTTTAAGTTGTTTTTCTCCACAAATTTGAATTATTTTTCTCCAAAAATTTGGGCTGTTTTTCTCCAAATATTTGAGTTTTTCTCCAAATACATGAGTTGTTTTGACCTAAAATTTGAGTTGTTTTTGCCCCAAATATTTGAGTTGTTTTTCTCCAGAAATTTGAGTTGTTTTGCCCCAGATAATTCAGTTGTTTCGTCCCAAATATTTTAGTTTCTTTTCCTCTAAACATCGCGAAATTCAAGCTCTAGTTTTTTCGCATAAGGGTTTGCAAACGCCGTCGGCGTTGATCAAAAGAAATCGTCGTGTTTCAGAAAAGATAAAGAGAGATCAAATGAGGTTTATTTTGGATAAATAAGGTCTCACGAGGACAGCGGAGGTTTATTTGGGTCAAAAAGGGATCACAGGTATCTATCTTGGATAAAGAGGGTCTTCCTGGGTCAAAGGTGGTCTATTTGGGTCAAAGATGGACAAATAGGGCCTATTTGGGTAAAAGAGGAGTAGTTGGGGTTTATTTGGGTCTAAGAGGGATAATTGGGATTTATTTGGGTCAAAGAGGGATAATTGGGGTTTATTTGGGTCTAAGTGGGATAATTGGGGATTAGTTGGGTCAAAGAATAATAATTGGGGTTTATTTGTGTCTAACAGGGATAATTATGGCTTATTTGGGTCAAGGAAGGATAATTGGGGGTTATTTGGATCAAATGGGGATAATTGTGGTTCATTTGGGTCCAGAGGGCATAATTGGGGTTTATTTCGGTCAAAGGGGGGTAATAGGGGTCTATTTTGATTAAATGGGTACAATGTGGGTCCATTTTGGTTAAATGAGGTCAATCAGGGTCTATTTTGATTAAATGGGGGTCGATAGGGTCTATTTCGGTTAAATAGGGACAATTGAGGTCTATTCTGGTTAAAGGTGGCCCCTTTGGGGGAAAGGGGCTTCTTTGGGGTATAGATGGACTATTTGGGTTGTAGTGGGATCTCTAGGTCAAAGGGGGTAACTGAGGGTCCAAGGAGGTTAAATGGGGACTCTCGCTCAAGTGAGGGTTCGAATGGAATCATGGGGCTGGTGCTTCCCTCGTCTTCATTCCAAGATGGCGTCTTTATCATCAAGAGCAGTTTCTCTTGTCCGTTCAGCGACCCGTTTGCGAGCTACTGGCCGTCCATTAATCCGTGACGAAATAGAAAACGCTCCAGGAATGGTAAGAGAATATAGTAAACTCTAGAAACTTATTTAGTTTAGCTTAGAATTAGCAGAAAATGTCAGTCTTTATAGCATCACAAATATCAAAATGGCCGTCAAGTGGTCAAGCTTGTTATATTAGAGCTCGTCGCTACAAATACAGCTTAAGACAGCCGAATAATAGCATCTTTAAAACTTGAGATACAAACAAGATTTCAAACGACCAAATATGCTTTTTAGAACATGCCATTCCAGACTAAAAACAAACGAAGATTGTTGGCCACAATGATCCTTTTCCTTGGCGCAGGATTCAGTATTCCTTTCATCGGAGTTCGTTTTCAAATGTCCAAGAATGCTAATACCTAACTTGAAGATATAACAAGGAACATGGCTGTTGTCCCTGGCAAAACATTATTTTGAAATTTAGTTAAGACTTGGAACTGTTCAATACTGAAGTTGTTCATACTTCATCAGAAATACTTTGTTTAAACTATATTTGGAAAAAAAAATTCTGGTATCAAATTTTCTGTATACTTGGTTACTGATGGTATCCAAAAAGAACGTTGAATATGACCACTTTTTCCATTTAATTCTCTTCTCTTTTCCCTTTCTTTCTCTCTTTCTTCTCTTCCCTTCTCTTCATTTCTCCTTTCTTCTCCTCTCTTCTCTTCCCTTCTCCTCTCTTCTCTTCCTTTCTCTTCTCCTCTCTTCTATTTGCTTCTCTTCTTTTCTACTCTCCTCTTTTCTACTCTCCTCTCTTCTCCTCTCCTCTCTTCTCTCCCCTCTTCTCCTCTCCTCTCTTCCCTTCTCCTCTCTCTTCTCCTCTCTTCTCTTCCCTTATCCTCTCTCTTCTCCTCTCCTCTCCTCCTCTCCTCTCTCTTCCCTTCCCTTCCCTTCTCTTCTCTTCCCTTCTCTTCTCTTCCCTTCTCTTCTCCTCCCTTCCCTTCTCCTCCCTTCCCTTCTCCTCCCTTCCCTTCTCTTCTCCTCCCTTCCCTTCTCTTCTCTTCTCCTCCCTTCCCTTCCCTTCTCTTCTCCTCCCTTCCCTTCCCTTCTCTTCCCTTCTCTTCCCTTCCCTTCTCTTCCCTTCTCTTCTCTTCCCTTCCCTTCCCTTCTCTTCTCATCTTCTCCTCTCCACCCTTTCCTTCTCTTCACCTCTCTTCTAACCTCTCTCTTCTAACCTCTCTCTTCTCACCTATTGTCCCCCATTTTGCTTGTTCTGACATATACTGCTATAAGTAAATCTTGAACAAACAAACAACATTTTACTGTAAGGTATATTTATTACTGATAACATCTTTGCTAGTATTATCTTGTAATTCAAGAACAATATCCAATGAACGAACATCTTTCTTATTTTTCTTGCACTGAATGCTTCCACAAACAACCTCACCTGAAAAAAGAAGTACAATTTAGAACGTCTGTAAAATGTCAACCCATGGATGCCTGAGGGTTCTCTCTTTGATGAGTAAAATCATCTGGTGTTAGACAGTAAAACAATAAAGGAACCATTTTTGGCCAGCTCAGGCAGGAATGGGTTAATCACTTGTTAACTCATTGCTGCCCAGGATGTCTGAGGGTTCTCTCTTTGATGAGTAAAATCATCTGGTGTTAGACAGAGTAAAACAATAAAGGAACCATTTTTGACCATCTCAGGCAGAAATTGGTTAATCACTTGTTACAGTAACTCGTTGTCTAGGATGTTTGAGGGTTCCCTCTTTGATGAGTAAAATCATCTGGTGTTAGACAGAGTAAAACAATAAAGGAACCATTTTTGACCATCTCAGGCAGAAATTGGTTAATCACTTGTTACAGTAACTCGTTGTCTAGGATGTTTGAGGGTTCCCTCTTTGATGAGTAAAATCATCTGCTGTTAGACAGAGTAAAACAATAAACGGACCATTTTTGGCCAGCTCAGGCAGGAATGGGTTAGTAATAGTACTGTAATAGATTTACTATCAATGGCAGGACCAACCTTTTCTCAAAGACATTGTGTTTCCCAAGTGAAACACAGTTTGTTTCCAATGAGTGGCTGGACTTCCAGGATGTGTACTAAATGAAATCTAATAAGGAAAATGATTTTAATAAACATAAAATTAGATATTAACATTGATCAGTTCCTGTGTACAGTAGATGGGGTTAAAATAATTTAATTTGGAAAAGGGAGAGCCTATAGCCTCTCTCCTGGAATCATCCACTACTGATATTAAGTCTAACTATTATTATAATTAAGGTGTACCTTTCGTGTGCAGCTTTCTTCGAAATATATATCAAAATAGCCAACAATTATCTAAAATTAAAATATACAAAACCATTGTTCAGCTAAAGCAGCAATAACTAAAAGTTAACAATTAAAGCATAACCCCATTGACCCTTGAGTTAACAAGTGATTAACCCATTCCTGCCTGGGTTGACCAAAAATAGTTCCTTTATTGTTTTACTCTGTCTAACACTAGATGATTTTACCCATCAAAGAGAGAACCCTCAGACATCCTAGGCAGCAATGAGTTAACAAGTGATTAATCCATTCCTGCCTGAGCTGGTCAAAAATGGTTCCTTTACTGTTTTACTCTGTCTAACACCAGATGATTTTACTCATCAAAGAGAGAACCCTCAGCCATCCTAGGCAGCAATGAGTTAACAAGTAATTAACCCATTCCTGCCTGAGCTGGTCAAAAATGATTCCTTTATTGTTTTATTCTGTCTAACACCAGATGATTTTACTCATCAAAGAGAGAACCCTCAGCCATCCTAGGCAGCAATGAGTTAACAAGTAATTAACCCATTCCTGCCTGAGCTGGCCAAAAATGGTTCCTTTATTGTTTTACTCTGTCTAACACCAAATGATTTTGCTCATCAAAGAGAGAACCTCTAGTGTACGGACTGTAGTCAGGGTTAAATGAGTGTGATGATGATAGTGGGCCTTACAGTAAGTGTTCCATCTTTAATGACTTCTAATTGGAAATTATTTCTGAAGTTCAACTCTTCTGTTTTAACTTGGTTGACATTGATCTCCTAAACAAACATGACAGAAAATATTTTACAACTCTTCCTTCCCTCCCTTCTCCCTCCCTTCCCTCCTTCCTCCCTCCCTTCCTCCCTCCCTCCCTTCCATCCATCCTTCCTTCCTTCCCTCTTTTCTTCCTTCCTTCCCTCCCCTCCTTCCTTCCTTCCTTCCTTCCTTCCTTCCTTCCTTCCTTCCTTCCTTCCTTCCTTCCTTCCTTCCTTCCTTCCCTCCCTCCCTCCCTCCATCCCTTCCCTCCCTCCTTCCCTCCCTCCCTCCCTCCTTCCTTCCTTCCTTCCTTCCTTCCTTCCTTCCTTCCTTCCCTCCCTCCCTCCCTCCCTCCCTCCTTCCTTCCCTCCCTCCATCCTTCCCTTCCCTCCCTCCCTCCCTCCCATCCCCCCTTCCTTCCCCCCCTCCTTCCTTCCCTCCCTCCCTTCCTTCCCCCCTCCCTTCCTTCCCCCCTCCCTTCCTTCCCTCCTTCCTCCCTTCCTTCCCTCCTTCCTTCCCTCCTTCCTTCCCTCCTTTCTCCCTTCCTCCCTTCCTTCCCTCCTTCCTTTTAAGTTAATAATTACATGCAAATATTTGCCATTAGCCAGTTTCTAGGTTTTATTATAGACTAACCTTTATTACACAGCTAGTCGTTATTATGTAATTTGGATCAACAATGTCAACAACTGGTTCTGATAAAACTAAATGCTTCATACAGGACATATTCACCCCTAAAAACAATCAAGACAAAAAATTTGATGAGTAAAGTCATTTGGTGTTAGACAGAGTACTGTAAAACAATAAAGGGACCATTTTTGACCAGCTCACTGAGACAGGAATGGGTTAATCACTTGTTAACTCATTGCTGCCTAGGATGTCTGAGGGTTCTCTCTTTGATGAGTAAAATCATCCCAGTGTTAGAGTAAAACAATCTCATACCATAAACATCTTCCCAAAAAGTAACTTTCTCCTCTCTTCTTTTCTCATCATCTAAACCAACCACACGTATGCTACACTTGTCGGGATAAACTGCAAAAGACAAGCACATATTACAGTAAAAGTAAAATTCGATACAAAAATATATCTGTAGGAAAATACTGAAAAGACAAAACTTCAATTTAACTGACCTTTACCATCTGCAGTCAACCATTTATCTCTTGCAAATAACACTGTGTCAAGCATTGATTCAAATAATAAAAAATATCCCTGAAAATGAGACTGACACAGTTTGAATAGAAAGGAAGGAATGAATGAACAGATGAATGAACGAAGGAAGGAAGAAAGAAAGAAAGAAAGAAAGAAAGAAAGAAAGAAAGAAAGAAAAAAGAAAGAAAGAGAGAAAGAAAAGAAAAGAAAAGAAAGAAAGAAAGAAAGAAAGAAAGAAAGAAAGAAAGAAAGAAAGAAAGAAAGAAAGAAAGAAAGAAAGAAAGAAAGAAAGAAAGAAAGAAAGAAAGAAAGAGAGAAGGAAAGAAAGAAAGAAAGAAAGAAAGAAAGAAAGAAAGAAAGAAAGAGAGAGAGAAACAAACAAACAAACAAACAAACAAACAAACAAACAAACAAACAAACAAACAAACAAACAAACCAACCAACAAACAAACAAACAAACAAACAAACAAACAAACAAAAAGAAAGAGGGAGGGAGGGAAGGAGGGAGGGAGGGAGGGAGGAAAGAAAGAAAGAAAGAAAGAAGGAAAACAGTCTTTTAGCTCATTTTTTACATGTACTTCAATTGTGGGACACAATACATCAGCACTAATGCAACATGATTCATGTAATATGATTAATCGATTGTTGACCATGATTGATTATGAAAATGATCCAATGGGTGCAACTCAAATACATATAATTAATTACTCAATTAATTAAATGAATCACTCACCATCCATTCTGAAATGATAACATCAACCTAAAAATCAAAGACAATTGTCATAATTATGGATTTTTTAAGTGCTCCATCAGCTTCTGTTAAAAAAGTTAACTTGCCTGTTTAACTTCCAAAACTATCTCTTCAACTTTGCCTCGTATCAATGTAATATTATTATCAAACTTGTTTTCTCTAAGAGACAGAATACGATAGAGTTAATTTTTACTGCGTCTAACACCAGATTATTTTACTCTGTCTAACACCAGACTATTTTACTGTGTCTGACCAGACTATTTTACTGTGTCTAACACCAGACTATTTTACTGTGTCTAACACCAGACTATTTTACTCTGTATAACACTAGACTATTTTACTGTATCTAACACCAGACTATTTTACTGTGTCTGACACCAGACTATTTTACTGTGTCTAACACCAGACTATTTTACTGTGTCTAACACCAGACTATTTTACTGTGTCTGACACCAGACTATTTTACTCTGTCTAACACCAGACTATTTTACTCTGTCTAACACCAGACTATTTTACTCTGTCTAACACCAGACTATTTTACTGTGTCTAACACCAGACTATTTTACTGTGTCTAACACCAGACTATTTTACTCTGTCTAACACCAGACTATTTTACACTGTCTAACACCAGACTATTTTACTGTGTCTAACACCAGACTTTCATTTGGCAAAGGTGGTGTCTTAAACCCATTGCTCTTCATCCTACCTTACAATTTCCATAGCATTATACACAATTGACGATTTGTCAATACCAATGACTTTTTTTGCTCCAGCCTGTGCTGCAAATATCGATAATATTCCTGAGCCACAACCAATATCAAGAATGACCTTGCCTTCGAATAGAGATCTGTTTTGCTCCATAAAGTTCTTGTAACTTAATGTCCTTACGTTATCCTGAAATGAAAATACATAAAACTAAGCCATTCCTGCCTGAGTTGGTTAGAAAAAACACCAGATGATTTTACTCATCAAAGAGAGAACCCTCAGACATCCTAGACAGCAATGAGTTAACAAGTGATTAACCCATTCCTGCCTGAGCTGGTCAAAAATGTTTCCTTTACTGTTTTACTGTGTCTAACACCAGATGATTTTACTCAACAAAGAGAGAACCCCCAGACATCCTGGGCAGCAAGTTAGATTAACTCATTCCTGCCTGAGGTACTGTAGTCAAAAACAACCCTTTCATTGTTTTACTCTGTCTAACACCAGATGATTTTACTCTTTATATTTATTAACCTTCAGCATTTCTTCGTGAATGGAGTAATGTGAATAAGTGCTGAAATAAGCCTCCTCGTCTTCCACATCATCAACCAATTCACCATGGCTACTAGTGGCACGATGTGTAATCCTGGGAAATAAGAAATTATTAAATAACTAAACATTAGTAAATCCACCACAGTTTATTCATGTTAGAAACTTCTCAAATTTGAAACCCATTCCTGCCTGAGCTGAACAAAAATGATTCCTTTATTGTTTTACTCTGTCTAACACCAGATTATTTTACTCATCAAAGAGAGAACCCTCAGACATCCTAGGCAGCAATGAGTTCAACAAATTAGTAAGTTCTTACCCTTTCTCCTGGTCAATGTCCATCACCAAGGAGTGGATACCAGCCCTGAAAGAAAGTGTTATGCAGAAACATTGATATATACAGTATAGTAACACCCAATTATGGATCATAACACGAGGGAAGGAAAGATAATCATTTGTTACCTCATTGATTCGAGATCTGAAAGTGCCTTGTACAAAGCTGACTCCGCAACTCTTGCCCTCTCTTCTGCAGCTTTTAACCTAAATGATAATGATTCAATAATGCTCAATACACATTAATTTATCACTATGAAAACCTAGTACACTTACTTTTCCTTGATTTCTTCATTCTTGTGGTTTAAATCCCCAGTTGAACAACCTGAAAATAGAAGAAAAATTTAAAAACTTCAAAGCCTTCAATAACACCACTTTCAGTTAAAGAATGGATGGTGTTGCCCTTTCTCTTAATTTATTTGGCAGGCCTGCATAATAAATGGGCTGCACTATATTATTAACAGAGGTTTAGTATTAATTACCATTTTGTAGTTTGCTGTCCTGGCCATTATCAATGTCCTCTTCAATGTCCGAATCTTCTATGTCTGTTTATAACAACAAACAACATTCATTTTATTATAGCTGTTTTCCTTACATAGCCTTGTAGCACTTTTCTCCACTCTATCTCACTCTGTCTATGTCTGTCTGTCTCCCACACACACATACACTCTGTCTGTCTGTCTGTCTGTCTGTCTGTCTGTCTGTCTGTCTGTCTGTCTGTCTGTCTGTCTGTCTGTCTGTCTGTCTGTCTGTCTGTCTGTCTGTCTGTCTGTCTGTCTGTCTGTCTGTCTGTCTGTCTGTCTGTCTGTCTGTCTGTCTGTCTGTCTGTCTGTCTGTCTGTCTGTCTGTCTGTCTGTCTGTCTGTCTGTCTGTCTGTCTGTCTGTCTGTCTGTCTGTCTGTCTGTCTGTCTGTCTGTCTGTCTGTCTGTCTGTCTGTCTGTCTGTCTGTCTGTCTCTCACAGTACACACTGTCTGTCTGTCTGTCTGTCTGTCTGTCTGTCTGTCTGTCTGTCTGTCTGTCTGTCTGTCTGTCTGTCTGTCTGTCTGTCTGTCTGTCTGTCTGTCTGTCTGTCTGTCTGTCTCACAGTACACACTGTCTGTCTGCCTGTCTGTCTCCCAAAAGCACACTGTCTGTCTATCTATCTGTCTCACACAGACACACACACTCTGTCTGTCTGTCTGTCTGTCTGTCTGTTTGTCTGTCTCACACAGACACACACTCTGTCTGTCTGTCTGTCTGTCTGTCTGTCTGTTTGTTTGTTTGTTTGTTTGTTTGTTTGTTTGTTTGTTTGTTTCTGTCTGTCTGTCTGTCTGTCTGTCTGTCTGTCTGTCTGTCTGTCTGTCTGTCTGTCTGTCTGTCTGTCTGTCTGTCTGTCTGGTCTCTCTCAACATACTCCAAATGCACAACTGTATACTTACACACAATGATATAATTGTTATAGCAATTCACACATGTGTGTGATATCATATACATGTACCTTACCATATTGTAACAAGGGATCATCTGTTATAACTGGTTGAAGAAATCTATCATCATCCCATGGGTACGGTGGCTGGCACTCGAGGAGAACTTTCGACCTTGGTTTCTAACAACATAATTACAATTTTTGACGTCAATGCTATGAGTGGTTAATAAACACATTTAAATGGTATTGGATCAGTTTAAGATTACCTCCTTTCGTGTGTAGTTGACCATTTTAATGTAATCATAATAATCCAGCCCTATTAATGGAACACCATATAACATAATTAGATTGTCTGAATGTATTTCATTTTAAGCCATTCCTGCCTGAGCTGGTCAAAAATGCTCCCTTTATTGTTTTACTCTGTCTAACACCAGATGATTTTACTCATCAAAGAGGGAACCCTCAGACATCCTAGGCAGCAATGAGTTAACAAGTGATTAACTCATTCCTTTGAGTAAAATCATTTGGTGTTAGACAGAGTAAAACAATAAAGGAACCATTTTTGACCAGCTCAGGTAGGAATGGGTTAATCACTTGTTAATTCATTGCTACCTAGGATGTCTGAGGGTTCTCTCTTTGATGAGTAAAATCATCTGGTGTTAGACACAGTAACTTAATGATTCTTAAAATATATGATGGTGGCAATAAACTTACTAAATCTTCTTTTGAAGTCAGTTATATCAAACTGATGGGTCCCCATACAATGTTCCCATAATGCAACAGTGCTATCAAAGGTGGTGTTACAGAATATACACTCGACAATTTGGACGTCGTCAGAAGATTCATTCCAGCACTCATCATCGTCATCACTGTCCATTTCACTCACTGCATGAAGTCAGGTATAATTATATAAAATGTAAAATTTGAAACAATTTTAAAATGGGTCATCTCGAACAAGATGCACACTTCACAGTGTATAAAAGAGGGGAACCATTTGCCATTTCATTCAGGGGGTGTGTTATCAAAATTTAACCATCATAAATGTGAGTGTAGTTTATCAGAAACCACCTACACATGTAAAAATGCCTGGGTTGTTCTATACCTGCAAGCAAGTTGTTACAAGGCTGTTTCGACAAGTCATTACCAGGATGCATTCGCACTATGATAATGGTGGGTGGTGATAATGGTGATGGTGGTGATGACAGTGGTGATGGTGGTGACAGTGGTGGTAGTGAAGATGATGATGGTATAGGTGATGTTGGTGGTGATGATGGGGTGGTGATGACAGTGGTGGTGGTGGTAATGATGATGGTGGTGAGTGGTGGTGGTGGTAGTGAAGATGGTGATGGTATAGGTGATGTTGGTAATGATGGTGGTGATGACAGTGGTGGTGGTGGTAATGATGGTGGTGATGACAGTGTTGGTGGTGGTAATGATGGTGGTGATGACAGTGGTGGTGGTAATGATGGTGGTGGTGGTAGTGAAGATGATGATGGTATAGGTGATAATGGGTGGTGATAATGGTGATCACAGTGGTGGTGGTGGTAATGATGGTGGTGGTGATGATGGTGGTGACAGTGGTGGTGGTGGTAATGATGGTGGTGGTGATGATGATAGTGGTGGTGGTGGTAATGATGGTGGTGACAGTGAAGATGATGGTATAGGTGATGTTGGTGGTGATGATGGGGTGGTGATGACAGTGGTGATGGTGGTAATGATGATGATAGTGGTGGTGGTGGTAGTGAAGATGGTGATGGTATAGGTGATGTTGGTGGTGATGACAGTGGTGGTGGTGGTGGTGGTAATGATGGTGGTGTGATGGTGGTGACAGTGGTGGTGGTGGTGGTGGTGGTGGTGGTGGTGGTAGTGAAGATGATGGTATAGGTGATGTTGGTGGTAATGATGGTTGTGGTGATGGTGTTGATGACAGTGGTGGTGGTGATGGTGGTAGTGATGGTGGTGATGATGGTGGTGACAGTGGTGGTGGTGGTAGTGAACATAATGATGGTATAGGTGATGTTGGTGGTGATAGCAGTAGTGGTGATGATGGTTGTGGTTGATGAGTACAACAGACTTGTGACAAGTTGTTCCAACAACTTATTACCACTCTGCAACTCAACAAGTTCCTACAAGGTTCACAACAACCTTGTTTTGGCTTGATAAAATCATAACTTGTTGTGAACACATCCTGGTAAGAAGCTGTGAGATTTTTGATGTGTGTAGTGCGAAGACGAATAGCTAGTTATGTATTGTTGGGCTTTGGCCTACAGACGTAGACACTGGTGTTCTCTTTTGTTGCTGTTGCTGTTGCTGCTGTTGTTGTTGTTGCAAATAGACCAACAGACTGTCTTCAGTGTGGTGCTATGGGATTCACACATGGGGAAAGAGCATCTGCTTGCAAGCTGCTGTCTGATATTAAATCCAGTAAGACACTGGTCTACGAACAGCAGTTGTACCCACAATGCATTACAATACAATACATGACTTTGAAGAGCATATTAAATAATTTATTAGTATTTTAATAATTACCAATAATTATCAACACTTCACTTTTTATTATATTATATCATTAAACATTGGTAGGAGAGATATATTTATAATTTACAACACTGAAATCTAAGTACGGAAAAGAATATATTATAACACATTACCTTTCGTAGAATTTTCAATGCATTCCGCCATCTTGCAAATGTTGCAAATCTTAATTAGCGCGGGAAAGCGCGGGAAACTTGGGCAAACGCGCCTGCTGTACTTTCCGCCAATAGCTAGAATTGGAATTTCGAGTAAATTTTGTTAACCGTCAATTTCCACTTAAACAGTTAAAAAATTCCTCAAAAGATCTCGTTTTGGTTGCAATTTTATATTTAATATTTAGATTTTCATAAAAATCCCGCGTTTTGAACATTCGGTACTTGTCGGAAAACGATAGGTAGTATTCGGAAAACGATCGGGAACGTTCGGTATTTGAGGCATTCGGTTAGTATCGGAGAACGATCGGAAGTGTTCGGGATTCTAAATTTTGAACCAAAATGGCGGCTGAATTGAATGAAATGATTCATAACGAACTTTTGGAGAATATTAACCAAGGTAAGCGACTCAGAATAATGGTTAAGACTTTTAAAGAAGGAATGATATACTAGTTTTGTTTTTTTGGTGTGTTTTTTAGGCAATCTTGACGAGGTCCGTCGCATTTTAGACGTGGGTCAAATTGCAGTTGACAGTCAGGATCAGGTGCCGTTTCATGAAATGTCTGTTTTATAGTTAAACCAATGTAACAGTGTTTGTAAAATGACACTCATTACTTTCTATGTGAAATCAGTTTTTTTAATGATTGTTTAGACAGTAAACACCGTAGTGGGTTGGGTTAGTGTTTAAACTAAAACTATATAAAACAATAAAACCTCATTATACATTTTGTTTTTTTTTGTTTGGTCCTATATTGTTTTGTTTTGTTATGAAAATAATTATTCATGAGAATTTGAAATATTAGTCTGTATAAAATATATTTCTATAATTTGAAATTTTTCATAAAATTATAACTACATTATAAAATATAATATATAATACAGTACATATATGTTATATATACATGTAGTATTTATATAGTAAATATATATATGTGTACTATTGTATAGTACTGTATATATAGTATAGTAAAGTATAGTATAGTATAGTATAGTATAGTATAGTATAGTATAGTATAGTATAGTATAGTATAGTATTGGTATAGTATGGTATGGCATGGTATAGTGTAATGTAGTATAGTATGGTATTATATAGTGTAGTGTACTGTAATATAGTATAGTATAGTATAGTATAGTATAGTATAGTATAGTATGGTATGGTATAGTATAGTATAGTATAGTATAGTATAATACAGTACAGTACAGTACAGTACAGTACAGTACAGTACAGTACAGTACAGTACAGTACAGTACAGTACAGTATAGTATAGTATAGTATAGTATAGTATAGTATAGTATAGTATAGTATAGTATAGTATAGTATATAGTATAGTACGGTATGGTATGGCATAGCATGGTGTGGCATGGTATACCATGGTATAGTATAGTATGGTATAGTATGGTATAGTATAGTGTAGTATAGTGTAGTATAGTATAGTACAGTATAGTACAGTATAGTACAGTATAGTACAGTATAGTACAGTATAGTACAGTATAGTACAGTATAGTACAGTATAGTACAGTATAGTACAGTATAGTACAGTATAGTACAGTATAGTACAGTATAGTACAGTATAGTACAGTATAGTACAGTATAGTACAGTATAGTACAGTATAGTACAGTATAGTACAGTATAGTACAGTATAGTACAGTATAGTACAGTATAGTACAGTATAGTACAGTATAGTACAGTATAGTACAGTATAGTACAGTATAGTACAGTATAGTACAGTATAGTACAGTATAGTACAGTATAGTACAGTATAGTACAGTATAGTACAGTATAGTACAGTATAGTACAGTATAGTACAGTATAGTACAGTATAGTACAGTATAGTACAGTATAGTACAGTATAGTACAGTATAGTACAGTATAGTACAGTATAGTACAGTATAGTACAGTATAGTACAGTATAGTACAGTATAGTACAGTATAGTACAGTATAGTACAGTATAGTACAGTATAGTACAGTATAGTACAGTATAGTACAGTATAGTACAGTATAGTACAGTATAGTACAGTATAGTACAGTATAGTACAGTATAGTACAGTATAGTACAGTATAGTACAGTATAGTACAGTATAGTACAGTATAGTACAGTATAGTACAGTATAGTACAGTATAGTACAGTATAGTATAGTATAGTATAGTATAGTATAGTATAGTATTGGTATAGTATTGGTATAGTAATGGTACTATGATATATTGTGGTATGGTATATAAAGTCTGGTTCTCATATGTCGCCGATCGTCGGTGATTTGTGATTTAGATGCATGTTAAAACGGGAAGTGCAGCAGCATGTTAAGTAATAAGGAACAATGCAGAAAAGCAGTGCTTTTATTCTTGTACTTAACATGCATCTAAATCATGGGTCGGCGACGATCGGCGACATATGAGAAGCAGGCTTTAGTGTAATGTGGTGTAGTATAGTTTATTAATATATTAGGATAACCAGACTGGAAATTTTGTATTGCACAATGATATAGATACAGTATATGCATATTCATTGTTCAATTTTTCACAAAATTTCCAGCAGCCATGCAGCTACACAATTTTCTTAAAAAATTACAGTGACTGCATAATTTTTGCAAGTATAATTACAGTATAATTTGGACAAAATCTTTTTTCACTATACAGTACTGTACTGTGTTTATTCATCCTGATTTACATAAACTTTTTCCTCAGTTTACTTAGCTAAAATCACTCCAACTTGAAAAATAGTTTGAAAACATGGTTATTTAGATGCGTCCATTTATAAGTACGATAAAACATTCGCAGCCAATCTGTATCTGATTTACTACAGTTCGCTTGCAGCTCGCCTTGTGAATCACATACAGATTGCTGCTCATGCTTTATCTATTGTTTGTTTGTTGTAGAATGGCATGACTCCATTAATGCAAGCAGCATATAAAGGCAATGCTAAGATATGTGAATTATTGCTAGAAAAAGGAGCTGATGTTAATTGTAATCAACATGAACATAAGGTATGGTCTCTCTCAACAGCTAGAGCTAATCATATTAATTCATTAACATTATCTTAATCGAAAACTATTGATTCATGGAATAATTTATCTTTTAGTATTCTCCACTTATGTTTGCTTGCTTATCAGGTAATGTGTAATTACATTACTTGCTATTATAAAATGATAAATATGGCGATGGTGGTGGTGATGGTGATGGTGGTGGTGATGATGATGATGGTAGTGATGGTAGTGGTAATAATGGTGGTGGTGATGATGATGATGGTGGTGGTGGTGGTGATGATGATGGTGGTGGTGATGATGGTGGTGGTGGTAGTGATGGTAATGGTGGTGGTGATGATGGTGGTGGTAGTGGCGATGATGGTGATGGTGGTGATGGTGGTAGTGATGGTAGTGGTAATAATGGTGGTGGTGATGATGATGATGGTGGTGGTGGTGGTGATGGTGATGATGGTGGTGGTGATGATGGTGGTGGTGATGATGATGGTGGTGATGATGATGATGGTGATGATGGTCGTGATGATGATGGTGGTGGTGGTGGTGATGGTGATGATGATGGTGGTAGTTAGTGATGGTGGTGATGGTGATGGTGGTGGTGGTAGTGGTGGAGGTGATGGTTGTGGTGATAGTGGTGGTGATGGTGGTCGTGATGATGATGTTGGTGGTGATGATGTTGGAGGTGATGATGGTGATGGTGGTGGTAGTGGTGATGATGGTGGTGGTGGTGATAGGTGGTGGTGGTGATAGATGGTGGTGTTGATGATGATAGTGGTGGTGGTGGTGGTGATGATCATGTTCACGATGGTGGTGGTGGTGATGATGGTAATGATTACTGTGTATGGTGACAGTTTAAAAGCAACTTTCTTCTTTGGTTTCCATAGGTTCTATAGAAGCTGCCAAAGTTTTGTTAGAAGCAGGAGCTGACAAAAGTGCAACAAACAACATTGGCAGAACAGCATGTCAGCTTGGAGCTTTCACAGGTAAATAAAAATTACTGGTGGTGGTGGTGATAATGATGGTGATTATTTATGGTGATGGTGGTGATGATTGTGATTATGGTGGTGTTGATGGAGATGATGGTGATGATGATGGTGATGGTGATTATTCATGGTGATGATGGTGATGATTATGATTGTGATGGTGATTATGGTGGTGTTGATGGAGATGATGGTGATGGTGATTATTTATGGTGATGATTGTGATTATTGTGATGATGATGGTGATGCTGATTATTTATGGTGATGGTGGTGATGATTGTGATGATTGTGATGATGGTGATGGTGATTATTTATGGTGATATTTATTTATGGTGACATGGTGGTGATTATTGTGATGATGATGGTGATTATTTATGGTGATGGTGATTATTTATGGTGATGGTGATTTTGGTGATAGTGATTATGGTGATGGTGATTGTTTATGGTGATGGTGGTGTTGATGGTGATGATGATGATGATGGTGATGATGATGATTTTTATGGTGATGGTGGTGTTGATGGTGATGATGATGGTGATGATGATAATGATGATGGTGATGGTGATTATTTATGGTGATGGTGGTGATGGTGATTATTTATGGTGATGGTGGTGATGATGATGATAGTGATTATCATGATGGTGATAGTGGTTATGTTGATGATGGTGATTATGACCAATGGAGGTGATTTTGGATTAGTATACTAAAACACTGGTATAGTGGTTATGGTGATGATGATGGTGATTATGACCAATGGAGGTGATAGTGGATTAGTATACTAAAACACTGGTATTAATTCTTGTTTAGGTCGGCATGAATGTGTAAGTCTGATTAATAACTTTATTTCTAAAAAAGATCTGGAAAGCTTCACAAAAATACAAGGTGAGATTCATGTTCAAAGTTGCTACAGTACGATACCAGTTTTTTACAAACTACCATTGATCAGAGTTTTTGTGGTTACAAACTCCTTCTCTTGTTCAGGTCTTGAAACAACACCAAAGCTTGACTCCGAACTTTTAAATCCTCTTCATAAATACATCTTAATTAATAATTTAAGTCCAGTTAAGGTGAGCTCTTTATAATAATTACAATAATTTTGATAATTATGAATTAATATTATAAATTATAATAATTTTGATAATTATTATAAATATAAAATATAATAAATTATGATGAATTATATTAAATTATAATAAATTATAATAATTATCATAATTATAAAATATCGTAATAAATTATAATAAATTATAATAATTATAAAAGATTATAATAAATTATATAAATTGTAAAAAATTATAATAATTTTGATAATTATCTTAGTTATAAAATATTAAAATAAATTATGATAAATTTTAGTAAATTATAATAAATTATAATAATATAAAATGCTATAGTTAATTATAATAAATTATGATAATTATAAAATATTATAATAAATTATAAATTTTGATAAATTATAATTTATAATAATTTTAATAATTATAAAATATTATAATAATTTTAATAATTATAAAATATTATAGTAAATTATAATAATTTTAATAATTATAAAATATTATAATAATTTTAATAATTATAAAATATTATAGTAAATTATAATAATTTTATTAATTATAAAATATAATTAATTATAATAAATTATGAGAAATTATGAGAAATTATAAATTATAATAATTTTAATAATTATAAAATATTATAATAATTTTAATAATTATAAAATATTATAGTAAATTATAATAATTTTATTAATTATAAAATATAATTAATTATAATAAATTATGAGAAATTATAAGAAATTAATTATAATTAATTATAATATATTATAATAATATAAATGTAATAATTTGTTATGGCCTTTTTTTTCTTTGTTTTTTAGTTAGTTTTATATCTTGAACAAAATGTCAATTTAGTTGAAAACTACAAATCTGTTGTGGAAATTTTGAAGCTAAAATGCGATGCTTGTGTTAAAGATCCACATGATGTAAGAGAAGTGATGGCAATGAAACTTCATTACCAAGCTTGTGTCTTGAGCCATTGTGGCAGATGGCATCAGGGCATTCAAGGACAGCATGGGATAGATGGCTTCTTGAAGTAGTAAGTTTGCTCTGCTATTGAATGTCAACATTTCATAAGCTCTTACTGTGAGCTGTCGGAGAACAGCGGGTCCGAATTAGTGCTTCAGAACAGCTTCACTTTTCTCAGCAGAAATAAAACCATCACTCTTCTCTCATTAATACCTTAATTCAGACGTTGTTTCATCGTTTGAAACTCTGCGTTCATTGGACCGCAACGTAGTGTTTCCAAGGGCACAACGTGACGTTGCTACAGAGCTTTGACAGGGTTTCAATTAGTGATTAATTTGTTATAACCGTCGCCGTTGCTCTTTCTCTACCGTTTTCCGATATCTTATCAATAATGCTTCCCCTTACGTCATGATAGAGCTTTCCCAACATTATATGTCCGTCCGACCTTGCTAAATCGTTTACTAGACATTTTTTTATAATATCCACTCGCCACGATCGCGAATAACAAATTAATCACTAATTCAGACCCTGTCAAAGCTCCGTAGCATCGTCACTTTGTGTCCTTGGAAACAATGGGTTGCGGTCCAATGAACGCAGAGTTTCAAACGATGAAACAACGTCTTAATTTCCCAAGCTGCAAGTTCAACTGCAAATGGCGTATTACCGACTTTTATTTTCAGGGTTCGAATTAACATTTCAAAAGTGCATCGCGAAAAAATTGTTGAAAAAGTAGGGGGGCTAGGACTGGACCCACCACCCCCTCCAGTTTCAACTTCCGCTTTCACTTCGGTATTTCAGACAGAATCGGCGTTGGCGTTCTGGATTATACTAGAATTCGAAATGCCGTGCAAAAAAAACAACGCATTTATTACAAGGGCTACCGCAGGTAGACGAGCCTAGGTTTCGGTCGCGTTGTCACAGGGAGCCCATCTTAGCAGCACGTGGGCACTGTGGCGGACTCGAAAGACGCGCGGGGGACTGTGGCAGGGGATTTAAAAAAATACGGAAAACGGTTACCGGAAGCGAGGAAAAAACGGGGGGAAAGGGGGGAGGTAGAGGAAAAAATATAAGGGATGAAACACCAAACGTTCAACGTGGAATGTGTTTCGCAAGTACCGTTGGAATACTGAAACCCACTGAAACTCAGAGTCAGATGAGTGTGCAATAAATCAATAATCCTGAGACTTCTCGCTTTATCCGAAAAGCTTATCGTAGGATTTCGTAGCTATCCGAAGTGTCAACGATGATGTAGTGTCTTAGCTACTTGCGGAACACATCTCCCAAAAATACGATATGTAATTTAGCTGCAAAATCACGGCTAAAAGTTGAGATTTTGCATCATTTTATATTTTGATAAATGAATCATTATCACAACTACTTCGCTCAATTGTCTTACAATTTTAATACCTATAGCCGCTTAAAACGATGTTCAAAACAAGAAAGAATTCGTGTTTCATCCCTTTATTATTTTCCTAAACACACCACGATCGAGTGTGCCACAGGTACCCTTGTTAGTGTTTTTTTTGTTTTTTTGTTTTTTGGGGTCGAGATATTGCCCCAAGAGGCTTTGCGAAACCGAGATATCACTTTCATGGCGAGTTGTCTCTTGAACTAAGCTTTTGTTGCCATTTTACCGATGTTTTTGAATATTTCAACGACATTTCTTGGCACACTACACAGCAGTCATCTCAAACAAAGATGTCAGAGTAGTCGGACTGTCAGCGAATCAAGGTGTATTAAGAATAATTGGAAACTTTAAACTGAAGGAGTGAAGGACGTGTGAGGACGTGCAGTGTTTCAATTCTAATTCAGAATCATCCTCAGAGACTTGAGAAATTTTTTTGATACACTGCTAAAATCAACCGAAAAATTTTTCGGCTGGCTCGAGCGGGATTTGAACTCGCACCTTCGGGATTCCCGCACAGGGATTGGAGGCGAGTTCTATCCAACTTAAGTGCACGAGATATTCTCGCGACAACTTAACGCTTATCCGTGAGGACGTGCAGTGTTTCAATTCTAATTCAGAATCATCCTCAGAGACATGAGAAAATTTTTCATGATGTGTAAGACATCATGAAAAATTTTCTCATGTCTCTGAGGATGATTCTGAATTAGAAATAAGTCACTCTAAATATGTTGACTTCTGAAATGTTACCTTACGTTCTAAAACGTTCACGTTATATTTTGTTTTGAGTTGTTACAGCACTGTATAATAAACGAGCAGGAGTGTTTTATCAGATATAAAGACACGAGGCGAAGCCGAGTGTTTTTATATCTGATAAAACACGAACTGCGAGTTTATTATACGGCTTCAAAAGCGAACCACTTGGTAAGTTGATTGGCGGTGTTAGTTTGAAAAATACCCTTGTCTAAGCCGAGAAAATCAAAGCTAAAGTTTATGTAAATCAGGAGAAATCTTTATCACATATAAAGATACGATACGGTCATGATTTTCTTTTGTGTTTTCCTCATGAATTATTAATGAATTATAATGTTTTTGAAGTACATGTGAGAGATGATACTTCGCAGTTTTTAGAAATTTTCATAATTGCTTCGCAATTTGCGATTTGCGAAGCGTTAATTAATTCGGACCTTGGCACACATGACTATGAATTTACAACCTTAGCTCTCCATCTGAGCCTCAGTAGCTCAATGGTTAGAGCGTCTAACTGGTCATTAGAAGGTTACAGGTTCCAACCCTGTTTGCGGCTCAGAAACATTTTCTGATTGAACTTGATGAACGTCTACCAAACGTCTGTTCCATTACACTAAGCTCACAAACGTACCACATGGACTACATTTATACGTACAACTCAGCACAAACAATTGCGCTGATAAAAAATCTCGAACGAGTTCAACGACGCGCAACAAAATATATTCTTAATCTACCTTTCCAATGTGAAATTACTTACGAGAACAGACTAATCGAAACAAGCCTACTTCCTCTAACCTACTGGCACGAATGTCTGGACATGGTATTCTTTTTCAAAATAATCAATCAATATATTTCATTTGACAAAACTACAATTCCTGAAAAATGCAAACCTACCAACATACCTACAAGATCTCAGATTAAAACAGATGGCAGCGCTTTCAAACAGCGATCATATAGAACATCGACGTACGGTAAATCATACCTAATAAGAGCTCCAAGAATATGGAACGTGCTGCCTCAAGAAATAACCCGGACTACCAATCTTTCAAATTTCAAAAACAAACTAAAAGAATACTGCCACTCTGCTATTCTCTCTATATACCATTCTGAAGACCCACGCACATGGAAATCAATTTGTATTAAATGTAACTCTGTCCGTAGTCTATGTGTTTCCCCTACTTGTTGTTTTTAGACCTTCAGCTAACTTCGTCTTAAACGTTTTTACTTGTTATGTTTATATCATATAATTATATTTATATCACATATTATTTAATGTAAATAGTAGACAATCAGGACCCGCAGTAATCGACCTCAGCTGTTGCGGTGTTCCTATCCTTGTATTTATTTAGTCAAGGCATAGTTAATAGAAAATATACATGGTTTGGAAGCGCACAAAAGTCATTGTTTTATGTTTTTGTTCAGGTTTATGGAAATTTTTGCACTTTCATGGTTACTGAACATATTGTGTTTTCTGTATAATGAAGCAATCATCCAATAGCAACGTTTGGGTTCAATCACCCAACTGTACTGTTTAAATATTAATAAACCTAAAACAAAGGATTTGGCACCTTCATGTACCTTTCAACATGAATCGTAGCTTGATTGTTAACCGCTTTGAAGTTTGCCGGGTTTCTAAACCATGTATATTTTCTATTAACTACGGTCAAGGTAAAGTTAAATAAAATAAAAAAAAAAATTTTTTTTAACTACATCTCATATGCAAACGCTACCACTTAGGAAGCACATACGACTATGAATTCACAACCTTAGCTCTCCATCTGAGCCTCAGTAGCTCAATGGTTAGAGCGTCTAACTGGTCATTGGAAGGTTGAAGGTTTGATCACTGTCTGGAGCCTTTTCTGAGTATTTGAGCTTTGATGAACAACGTCTACCAAACGTCTGTTCCATTACACCAAGCTCACAAACGTACCACATGCACTACATGTATACGTACAACTTATCATTTGAACTACATCTCATATGCAAATGCTACTGCTTAGGAAACACATATGACTATGAATTTACAACCTTAGCTCTCCATCTCAGCCTCAGTAGCTCAATGGTTAGAACGTCTAACTGGTCATTAGAAGGTTGAAGGTTTGATCACTGTCTGGGGCTCAGAAACATTTTCTGAGTAATTGAGCTTGATGAACGTCCACCAAACGTCTGTTCCATTACACCAAGCTCACAAACGTACCACATGCACTACATGTATACGTACAGCTCATCATTTGAACTACATCTCATATGCAAATGCCACCACTCAGGAAGCACATATGACTATGAATTTACAACCTTAGCTCTCCATCTGAGCCTCAGTAGCTCAATGGTTAGAGCGTCTAACTGGTCATTAGAAGGTTGAAGGTTTGATCACTGTCTGGGACTCAGAAACATTTTCTGAGTAATTGAGATTGATGAACGTCTACCAAACGTCTGTTCCATTACACCAAGCTCGCAAACGAACCACATACACTACATGTATAGGTCTTAGCACTATCTGTTTTATTCAGTTGTTGTTGTTGTTGTCGTCGTCGTCGTTGTTGTTGTTGTTGTTGTTGTTGTTGTTGTTGTTGTTGTTGTTGTTGTTGTTGTTGTTGTTGTTGTTGTTGTTGTTGTTGTTGTTGGTCTTCTTCTTCGCCTTCGCCTTCGCCTCAGTAGTTGAATGGTTAGAGCGTCTGACAGGTCATTAGAAGGTTCCAGAGGTTCGATCTCTGTCTGGGGCTCAGGGACGTTTTCTGTTGTACTTTTCAGTTTGATACGAGGTCGTCCTAGCGATGGTTTTCCACTGGGAACTGAAGATTTTATTCGACAGGCAATTCGAGAGTTTAGCTTTCAAGAATCAACAGTCTTCAGACAGTTGGTTACATCTATTGCGCCTGTGAAAAAGGTAAACTCACTTTAACCCATTCCTGCCTGAGCTGACCAGAAATGGTCCCTTTATTGTTTTACTCTGTCTAACACCAGATGATTTTACTCATCAAAGAGAGAACCCTCAGACATCCTAGGCAGCAATGGGTGAACAAGTGATTAACTCAATTCTGCCTGAGCTGGTCAAAAATGGTTCCTTTATTGTTTTACTCTGTCTAACACCAAATGATTTTACTCATCAAAGAGAGAACCCTCAGACATCCTAGACAGCAATGAGTTAACAATTGGTTAACCCATTCCTGCCTGAGCTGGTCAAAAATGGTCCCTTTATTGTTTTGCTCTGTCTAACACCAGATGATTTTACTCAACAAAGAGAGAGCCCTCAGACATCCTAGGCAGCAATGAGTTAACAAGTGATTAACCCATTCCTGCCTGAGCTGGTCAAAAATGGTTCCTTTATTGTTTTACTCTGTCTAACACCAGATGATTTTACTCATCAAAGAGAGAACCCTCAGACATCCTAGGCAGTAATGAGTTAACAAGTGATTAACCCATTCCTGCCTGAGCTGGTCAAAAATGGTCCCTTTATTGTTTTACTGTGTCTAACACCAGATGATTTTACTCATCAAAGAGAGAACCCTCAGACATCCTAGGCAGCAATGAGTTAACAAGTGATTAACCCATTCCTGTCTGAGCTGGTCAAAAATGGTCCCTTTATTGTTTTACCCTGTCTACCACTAGACAATTCTCTGGCAGAGCCCTCCAACAGCCCAGGTGGCAATGGGTGTAATTTTTTGCTGGTCTTTTTTTCAGGGCGACGATCCAACTGCTCTAACATGTTTAAGTCAGATAATAAATGGAATACAAAGGTTATTTAATTTATAATTTGAAAGAAGTTGTGAAATTGAGCTTGAGTTATTAACGAAATGATGTGTTTCTCCATTAGTGTTGAACATGAGAATATCTGTGCTACATGCTATCAAGCCAAAGCAGAAAAAAGATGTTCAGCTTGCAAAGCGGTAAGCGTATCTCCCAGCTTGTTAACAACATGATTGTAACAAGTCTGAACAAGGCTACAACAAGTTGTTGGAACAACCTGTGACAGACATGTTGATGACAACAACTTGTTACAAACAATGCCACAGCAAGTTGTTGGAACAACCTGTGACAGACTTGTTGATCACAACAACTTGTTACAAACAATGCTACAGCAAGTTGTTGGAACAACCTGTGACAGACTTGTTGATCCCAACAATTTGTTACAAACAATGTCACAGCAAGTTGTTGGAACAACCTGTGACAGACATGTTGATCACAACAACTTGTTACAAACAATGCCACAGCAAGTTGTTGGAACAACCTGTGACAGACTTGTTGATCACAATAACTTGTTACAAACAATGCCACAGCAAGTTGTTGGAACAACCTGTGACAGACTTGTTGATGACAACAACTTGTTACAAACAATGTCACAGCAAGTTGTTGAAACAACCTGTGACAGACGTGTTGATCACAACAACTCTTTACAAACAATGCTACAGCAAGTTGTTGGAACAACCTGTGACAGACTTGTTGATCACAACAACTTGTTACAAACAATGCTACAGCAAGTTGTTGGAACAACCTGTGACAGACTTGTTGATCACAACAACTTGTTACAAACAATGCCACAGCAAGTTGTTGAAACAACCTGTGACAGACTTGTTGATCACAACAACTTGTTACAAACAATGCCACAGCAAGTTGTTGAAACAACCTGTAACAGACTTGTTGATCACAATAACTTGTTGTAAAGAATGCTACAGCAAGTGGTTGGAACAACCTGTGACAGACTTGTTGATCACAACAACTTGTTATAAAGAATGCCACAGCAAGTTGTTGAAACAACCTGTAACAGACTTGTTGATCACAATAACTTGTTGTAAAGAATGCCACAGCAAGTGGTTGGAACAACCTGTGACAGACTTGTTGATCACAACAACTTGTTATAAAGAATGCCACAGCAAGTTGTTGAAACAACCTGTGATAGCCTTGTTGATCATAACAACTTGTTACAAACAATGCCACAGCAAGTTGTTGAAACAACCTGCGACAGAGTTGTTGACAGAGTTGTTGATCACAACAACTTGTTACAAACAATGCCACAGCAAGTTGTTGAAACAACCTGTGACAGACTTGTTGATCACAATAACTTGTTACAAACAATGCCACAACAAGTTGTTGGAACAACCTGTGACAGACTTGTTGATCACAATAACTTGTTACAAACAATGCCACAGCAAGTTGTTGGAACAACCTGTGACACACTTGTTGATCATTAATAACTTGTTACAAACAATACCACAGCAAGTTGTTGGAACAACCTGTGACAGACTTGTTGATCACAACAACTTGTTACAAACAATGCCACAGTAAGTTGTTGGAACAATCTGTGTTTGTTTTTAGGTGACGTATTGTAATGCAGAATGTCAAAAACTTCATTGGTTTACGCATAAGAAACTTTGCAAGCCTATACCCAAAGAACCTACAAATTAATCCAGATAAGACTATAATCAAATTCTTTAATAATTAATGTACATTTACAAGACCTTGCGTAGACTAAAAGGCTCACTGCAATGCTGCAGATTTCTTGGTTGTTGTTGTTGTTGCTGCTGTTGTTTGTTTGTTGTTGCTGTTGTTGTTATTGTTGTTGTTTGTTGTTAATGTTGTTTGCTGTTGATGTTGTTTGTTGTTGTTATTGTTGTTGTTTGTTGTTGATGTTGCTGCTGTTGATGTTGATGTTGTTGTTGTTGTTGTTGTTGTTGTTGTTGTTGTTGTTGTTGTTGTTGTTGTTGTTGTTGTTGTTGTTTGTTTGTTTGTTTGTTTGTTTGTTTGTTTGTTTGTTTGTTTGTTTGTTTGTTTATTGTTTGTTTGTTGTTTGCTGTTTGTTATTGTTGTTGTGTGTTGTTGTCTGTTATTGTGCTGTTGTTGTTGTCATGTTGCTGCTGCTGTTGATGTTGTTGTTGTTGTTAGTGATGTTGTTGTGTGCAGGGCCGTAGGAAGCTATTTTGTAGGGGGGGGGGCTGATGTAGCGAGCGTCGAAGACGCGAGATATCTAGGGGGTCCGGAGGCATGCCCCCCCCTCCCGGAAATTGAATTCTAGGGTCTCTGAAACAGCATTTCCCGCATTCTGGGGCGAGATTTATAGCAAAATTTATAGCATAAATTTTATTTCCCTCTAAAACTTTACCGATTATCGCTAGTTTACAAATTATTCGGGGGGGGGGGCTGAAGCCCCCCCGGTGCTGAAGCCCCCCCGGTGTCTACGGCCCTGGTGTGTCATTGTCTGTTGTTGTTGTGCTGTTGTTGTGCCGTTGTTGTTGTCATGTTGGTTGTTTGTTGTTGTTGTTTTTAGTGTTGTTGTGTGTTGTTGTTTTGCTGTTGTTGTTGTTGTTGTTAGTGTTGTTGTGTGTTGTTGTTGTCTGTTGTTGTGCTGTTGTTGGTTGTTGTTTGTCTGTCTGTCTGTCTGTTTGTTTGTTTGTTTGTTTGTTTGTTTGTTTGTTTGTTTGTTTGTTTGTTTGTTCTTGTTAGTGTTGTTGTTGTGTGTTGTTGTTGTTGGTTGTTTTTTGTTTGTTTGTTTGTTTGTTTGTTTGTTTGTTTGTTTGTTTGTTTGTTTGTTTGTTGTTTGTTTGTTTGTTTGTTTGTTTGTTTGCTTGTTTGTTGTTTGCCGTTGTTGTTGTTGTTGTTGTTGATGTTGATGTTGTTGTAATTTCAACATGTGAAATTGCAACATGAAATTCCCACATGTGAAAAGCATATGGAATTTCTCACTTTCCAAAAATCTGTACTCCACCAAAATCAGTGAGCCTTACAATTAAAAAAAATACTCTGAAATATTCTAGGATCTAGCTAGCCAAAATGTAAATAAATGTGAAATGCACAATTTCCCTCTAATTTTTGAAACCCTTTGCTTCCAGTGTTACTTGAGGTTCTGTTTGTTTGTTTGTTTGTTTGTTTGTTTGTTTGTTTGTTTGTTTGTTTGTTTGTTTGTTTGTTTGTTTGTTTGTTTGTTTGTTTGTTTGTTTGTTTGTTTGTCTGTCTGTCTGTCTGTCTGTCTGTCTGTCTGTCTGTCTGTCTGTCTGTCTGTCTGTCCCTTTGTCTGTCTGTCTGTCTGTCTGTCTGTCTGTCTGTCTGTCTGTCTGTCTGTCTGTCTGTCTGTCTGTCTGTCTGTCTGTCTGTCTGTCTGTCTGTCTGTCTGTCTGTCTGTCTGTCTGTCTGTCTGTCTGCCCTGTCTGCCTGCCTGCCTGTCTGTCTGTCCCTTTTTCTGTCTGTCTGTCTGTCCCTTTTTCTGTCTGTCTGTCTGTCTGTCTGTCTGTCTGTCTGTCTGTCTGTCTGTCTGTCTGTCTGTCTGTCTGTCTGTCTGTCTGCCTGCCTGCCTGTCTGTCTGTCCCTTTTTCTGTCTGTCTGTCTGTCCCTTTGTCTGTCTGTCTGTCTGTCTGTCTGTCTGTCTGTCTGTCTGTCTGTCTGTCTGTCTGTCTGTCTGTCTGTCTGTCTGTCTGTCTGTCTGTCTGTCTGTCTGTCTGTCTGTCTGTCTGTCTGTCTGTCTGTCTGTCTGTCTGTCTGTCTGTCTGTCTGTCTGTCTGTCTGTCTGTCTGTCTGTCTGTTGTCTGTCTGTCCCTTTTTCTGTCTGTCTGTCTGTCTGTCTGTCTGTCTGTCTGTCTGTCTGTCTGTCTGTCTGTCTGTCTGTCTGTCTGTCTGTCTGTCTGTCTGTCTGCCTGCCTGCCCACATGTCTGTCTGCCTGTCTGTTTGTTTGTCTGTCTGTCTGTCTGTCTGTCTGTCTGTCTGTCTGTCTGTCTGTCTGTCTGTCTGTCTGCCTGTCTGTCTGTCTGTCTGTCTGTCTGTCTGTCTGTTTGTTTGTTTGTTTGTTTGTTTGTTTGTCTGCCTGCCTGTCTGTTTGTCTGTCTGTCTGCCTGCCTGTCGGTCTGTTGGTCAGTCTGTCTGTCTGTCTGTCTGTCTGTCTGTCTGTCTGTCTGTCTGTCTGTCTGTCTGTCTGTCTGTCTGTCTGTCTGTCTGTCTGTCTGTCTGTCTGTCTGTTTGTTTGTCTGTTTGTTTGTTTGTTTGTTTGTTTGTTTGTTTGTTTGTTTGTTTGTTTGTTTGTTTGTTTGTTTGTTTGTTTGTTTGTTTGTTTGTTTGTCTGTCTGACTGCCTGTTTGTTTGTTTGTTTGTTTGTTTGTTTGTCGGTCTGTCGGTCGGTCTGTCCATCTGTCTGTCTGTCTGTCTGTCTGTCTGTCTGTCTGTCTGTCTGTCTGTCTGTCTGTCTGTCTGTCTGTCTGTCTGTCTGATTTGATTCCGCCCGAACAAACAAATAATAGCGCTGCGTGGTTATTACCTCAGTCATCATGTTTGGCTGAATTTATAATTCATTCTTGCAATAGAAAATGACTCTTTACGAATCCCTTGAGTTTCAATCTGTCTGTCTGTCTGTCTGTCTGTCTGTCTGTCTGTCTGTCTGTCTGTCTGTCTGTCTGTCTGTCTGTCTGTCACAGGCCTGCTACGCTGCGCACCAAATTTTCAGGGCAGCGCAAATGAGCCTCGGGATAGAACTTATTTCAATTCATAACATCAGGCTAAGGAATTCAGTATAAATGAAAATGCAAATGATCTCGATGTCGCCTGAAATAAGTTTTATTCCGACGCAGAACGCGTCATTCTTTCTCATGCGCTCATGCGCAATCGAGATATTTACAAACTGACTTTCATTTTGCGCTAAATCATATGTAGTTTGGATTTTAATCCCTATTTCCGGTGCATCTAAATGTGGCTGTAGCCCCTGGGGAACACGTCTGACTTCCGCTTATATAAATCCTTTCTCGTGATTGGTCCATGGGAACAATAGACGTTGGTTTTAGCCAATAGGAAAGCGTTTGTTTTGCCAAAACAAAGTCCTTCGGTGTAGCACGTGGGCTAGGGGGAGGACACAGAACTTGTTGCTGAGCTGGTGCTTATAAAGTGGAGAGAGCAACTTCAAACAGCCAAGATGTTAAACATCCTTATTCAAACAACGTCAACATTAGACAAACACTAGCAGGAGCCCACGAGAAGACGATTCTGGCCTTCTCGTCGAAGCCAACCTGTTGTTTTAACCTGAAAATGTCTTCGAAGGTAAGCTGACTCCAATATAAGCTTCCATTAATACAGATTACTGCGTAATATTAAGTACATAATCTTCAGTGTTTACTGTTCAGTTTTACTTATCTAATTCATTTTAAAACCTCTAATACTTGTAAAGCTTTTCTGCGTTGGGTTCATGCTTGTTTAGCTTTGCCAGTTCTTCATTCTAAAACGACTAAACGCTTCCTTCTTATAGCAACCTTTAAGCTCATCAGTGACAAATTAAGTCTAAAATCCTATCTTTGCAAATACGCATCCATTCTTTCTAATTTAAAACTAAAAGCTTCAAAAGAAACACAGATTGAAGTCCAGTTTCTCAAATTTTACGACAAAACTAGATTTACAAGAATGGTCAAAAAGACAACCTTACGTTCTTGTCTGGTCTTCAACAAATAGACTTCTTTGTTTAATTTATGTAAGCTTACATTCAAAATGAAATCCTCGAGAAATGAAACTTGTACGAACCATTTGACTTGAATTCAGTTCGGCTTTCGGTTTGTTCTGCTTAAGGATATCCTTATTTTTGAAATTTCCTTATACCTATCCGTGTTTATATACAACTGCATGGTCTTCTTTTTATTTAGGGGCAAAGCGAAGACACGGGTGTCGATATGTTTACAAATATCAACGCTCTTTTAGAGCCGAATGTTGACACGGCGAAACACTCAGGTAGGTTGTTTTCCTTTTAAAAATCTTCACGGAAACCTAAAAGAAACCCCAATGCCTTGAATCTTTTTGTTTTCATTTAATCTGGATTCGAATTCCATGACCTTTTCACCTCCAATTAGTGATTCATTTTAGATCTCTGTGGTCTATCATCTCCGTTTCGTCCGACGTCCTTCTCAAGTCCTCAAGCAAATCATAGCTGGTCTTCGTTCCCTCTTACACCTTCCAGCTCCCGTTCATCGAGTCCCGTTGAAGATGAACTCCGTTTAGAAGCCATTATGGTAAGTAAATGCATTTATTTTTTTGTTTATAATAATCATAATAATCTAATTTGAACAAAAGGCTGTGTATGTAACTAATTTTCTTTGTCTAAATACCCGTACTTCCTCTCGGTACTTTGCGGCATTTCTTTGTTGATTTTCTTCCGTAGTTTCACCTCGAATTCAAACTTTCGTACACCAGTTCTTTCTCCAATTATTCTTTAGTGTTTGTGCTTTTTTTAGGCAGTTTTTCGTATATAATCCTAAATTTAAGCGCTTTTTAGCAAGGCCTTGCTTCATCGCGCACGTGAATATTAATTTTAGAATTACATGTATATTAATAATTGAATTTAAATTTAAATGTCAACTATTAACTCGTATTTTAAAAAAACAAAGCCATTGAATGAATAACCATGCCATTTCAAGACAGTTTAAATTGAATTCTGTCTGAAAGACAACAAACGGCAAAGTAAAACGGACAAATGTTTTGACATAGCCTTCGCAAATATGCTCGACAATTTTTAACGACTACAGCAGCGAAAGACATTCTAAATTTCAATCATTTTTTCGCTTTTTATATTTAACCTTGTCTTCAGCAAACAACAAGTAAAACCTATACCCAAACATTGAAGTGACTTGACAAAGATCTTCAACTACAAAACTTGAAAACCGGCAGGCAGTCAAAATTTCAACATTCGTCTCACGTCTTCAGTCAGGTTCAAAGCGTTTGTCTATAAATTGTCTTTCGTTTGTCAAAACCGGTTTGTTTTTAGACAAATATCATTTAATGAAAATATTGAATGTTTATTTTTTCTAAAACCAAAGTCTGGACTATTTTTTGGCGTTTTTTTGGCCAATGTTTACGGATAAACCGAAATACGGACAAAAGTATAATGGAGGTCTTTTAGTACAAAACACTTTTATGTAAAAGCTTCGACTATAGTTATAAAGATGAAATTATACGTATTTGTTCTCGAAAGTATTAAAATATGGAAGACTAAATAATGCTATTAGGTGAATTTTTTGGCAATTTGTCACACTTGAATTTGCACCAAAAAGACTACCCGGGAAAGTGGGCTCTACCAACAAACTCGATCTTCCTCCCAAGTTTGGGGTGAGTCGGTCAGGTTTTGAATTGGTCAAACAAGTTCTAGTGTACAAGCACCCACAAGCAGGAAAATAGCAGTAACCATTAGATCTAGAGACTGGGCCCAAAATAGTATCTTGGCAACCATTCACACATTCTCAAAAGGAAATTTCGAGTTTGTTGGCAGAGCCCACTTTCCCCCGAAACCTGCATGCAAAAAGACCTACATGTATAGGGGCCCTCTAGCCATGTTTACACCGCCAAAATGTAAGCACACTTAAGTTAAGCCTGCTTAAAGTGCACCACCTTGGTGCGTTTACACAGTCATTTAATAATCCCTTACTAAAACACGTACACCATTATTCCACATGGTGGACGAGCTATATTTTTGGTTTTGGAAACTTCGTATGGGTATAGTAGCGTGTGTCAAAGAACAATGGAAGACATCGGTACACAAGAAAGAGTAATAGATAAAAGAAAGAAAGGAACAAAGAATAGCAAGATCTGAAGCTTCTACAGCAGGGCAAAAAAATGCATTTTATCGTATAATTTAATAACACCGTATTAATAGCAAGTGTTCAACCCACGGCCCAGTTAAGCGCGATTAACTGATCGTGCTCAATTTAATCCCAAACTAATCGTGATTAATTTACACCGATCTGTTTACAAGGACATTTTAAGCCCGCTTAAAGTCAGATGTGGCTCAGATCCGGCTTAAAGTTTGGCCGTGTAAACAGGGCTTTTGACTAAGAGAGCCTTGACACAAGCCCGAGCTTGGTTTGAGAGCCAATAATGGTAACCTTTCATGTCTAAGTCTGTTGTAGTCAAACTCCATTGTGTTTTTCATTTCTTTCCAGGGCAGAAACTTTATCTCAAGAATTGCTTGCCCACCTCAATCCTTAGCTGGCTGGCTTACCCCTCCTGGCAGCTTACCTCCTACTCCTCCTGCTTTCTCCCCCCTGTCACCAGTCATCTCTGAGCCTGACCACTCTATGGTGTTTGGTTTTCCAAACTTTATACCTCGACATACAGTGATGCCATCACCTCACCAGCAGTGCCACCATCTTCTCGATGACCAACAGCAACAGTCGGCTCACATGATGAACCCAGAAAATGGTGCCTTCTCACCAATGTCGACCGTGAACTTGCTTATGGATAGACGATGGGGTATTGGACCTAGTCCTGGTAATGGTGGAGTTACACCTATTAAGCAAGACATTAGACAAGCTCTTCTACAACAAGCTGCTGCAGGTCAGTGAGATCTCAATATACAGTGGAGCCTCGCTATAGCATGGTAGTTAGGGTCCTGTGGTAACTGCGTTATAAATGAAGTGCATTTAGAGCTGCTCCCATCAGTTCATTTTTGTAATCGATTAATCGTTGTCAACAATCAATTAATATCAATTAATCATAATTATTGATTATATATATCATGAATTAAATATGACCTGTCCATGCTGGTTTGTCCATTCAAAAGAAGGGGGTGTTTTTATAAAGTTTTTACTAAATTTGTTGGGGATTGCCTCCCTTGTTGTTGCCCAAAAATTCAGTCCCTATTCACGTTTTAAATCACTGTTTAATCATGGTTATAGATTGCATACTTTGTTGCACTCGCACACAAGGGACAGGACACGAGACAATGTTTAGTTTACACTTGACACTCCTAAATGATACTGCGATACTATTGGCTAACAGTTTATGAATAATTGGTTTAACTAAGGCATGTTCCTAACCAGTCATTACTTATCTGTTTAACAAAACAAGATTAAATCATTCCGGCATCATGCTGTGCAGGGTTGTTAAAGATGATCCGATTATTGTTAAGTATAATTGATTGTGGAAAAAAAGGGAAAAATAATCGATTACTTGGGAGCAGCTCCAAGTGCGTTATTGCAAGGTACAGCCAAATATCTAATTCCCAGTACTCGGAATTTAGTGGTGTGTGGTGAACTTTAGTACTGTAGGTAAACATCACTACATGTATAAGTAGTCAAATGACAAACCAGGAAAAGTAAAATTTTGGGTTCCAAGGATCAACCATATTATACCAAGTTGCATGTTACAATGATGTGTGCTATAACAAGGCCAGAGGTGGATTAAGGGTACCTGAGGCCCCTGGCTGTATTTCTGATTGGGCCCCCTGGGGCATTCTTTTTTTAATAAGACATCAGTGGCTCCAGGCCCCCCTAGGATCCATGAGGCTGCAGGCCCCTGGCTGTAGCCCAGTCACGTCACACCCCCCACACACCCCCCTCCCCTTAATCCGCCACTGAACAAGGCTGCACTGTATTGAAAAAGAGATGGGTGGATAGAAGGAATGAAGGTTGGATAGATGAATGAGTGAATCAATAAAGGAAGATGAAAGGATAGATGGAAGGAGGGAGGGAGAAAGAAAGGATGCATGATGGAATATAGGGTGGAGGAGTGAATGGAAGGAAGGCAGGATAGATGAGTGAATGAGGGAGGGAGAAAGTGATGGATGGATGAATGGAGGGAAGAAGTGAAGGATGAGTGAAGGGAGGGATGGATGAAGGGAGTGAGGGAGGAAGTGAAAATGGATGAATGAATTATTGGATGGATGAAGGGAGGGAAGAAGTGAAGGATGAATGAAGGGAGGGAGGAAGGAAGGGAGGGAGGAAGGCAGGGATGGATGAAGGGAGGGAGGAAGGGAGGGATGGATGAAGGGAGGGAGGAAGTGAAGAATGGGTGAATGAATGGATGGATGAAGGGAGGGAGGGAAGAAGTGAAGGATGGATGAATGAAGAGAGGGAGGAAGTGATGGATGGATGAAGGGAGGGAGGGATAGAAGGAATGAAAGTTGAATACAGTAGATAAAAGAATGAAGGGAAGGATGGATGGAAGGAACGGAGAAAGGATGCCAGGAAGAAAAAAGCATGGTTGTATGGATGGATGGGAAGGGAGCAAAGAAGGATGGATGATTGAATAAATAGAAGGGAAGATTAGGGTCTGGAGGGCAGAAGGATGAATGAACGGATGAATTCACAGTGAAACACCTGGAAACCTAAACTAATCAAACAATTACACTTATATTTAGCATCTAGTAATGAGGTGACTTACACCTGGAGTGGACAATTACCTCCTCGTCATTACAAGAACCCAACTTACTCAACCAAAGTATTCCTCGGTGGTGTTCCATGGGACATTACAGAAAGTAAGAACACCACAACAGGGCTGCAAATTACTGTCAGACATCGCACAATGTCCAACCAAATTTGGCAAATGTCAGAACAAAACCAAATTGTCATCAGACATAGTGCCCGTGCAAATAAAATATAATTATTGTCTGATCCAGAAATTCGGCTTTATGCTGTTGAAAGAGAAACTTCTCTATTTGAGAGAAAAATTCCCATTTCCTTTTGGTAATTCTATTGACTAGTTTGAGCATGTTTGAATTTTAAATCTTCCATAACTGAATCGGTCTTCTGAGAGAAACTGATAGTATTTAATTACTTGGGTACCAAGGAGTTAATTAAAACAATGTATAAGACAGTATAACACATGTGTGCAACGCTAAACAGACAAGTCAGACGACCGCCACGTAAACCGGCTTTATATCATGAACTCAGAACTGTATTCTGAAGAATTATACGACTGACAAAATGTAGTGATAATGGTTTTATGTCTGAACAAATTTTAGTAATGTCTGACCAAAATTGGAAATGGATCAGACATATGTCCTGTCAAGAAAAAATATTTATTTGCAGCCCTGCACAAGAAATTCAAAACTCCACTAACAATGTATCTTATTGACTGTTTTTGATTGGTCTACATATTGTTTTATACTATATCTCTAGGTACCCTCATTCAGTCATTTAAACCTTTTGGTAATGTCCGCATTGAGTGGCCTGGGAAAGAGGGAAGACATGCTGTCAATCCACCAAAAGGTACTTGGAATTCAGGTAGTGTGACAGTGCTGTTAGTGCACTGCCTGTCACCAAAAGTTAAGCCCGGTTTAGACAGGGTTAGTACATGGATGGGTGACCACTCGGGAATGACCCCGTTGTCAGACTTTAATAGAACTCGTGTGAGTAGAGTTGTAGTTGATCTCTTTCCATTCTCGTCCCCAGAGCCTCTCCCGTGCTGGCGCGCGGTAAAGGCTCTGGGGGAATCCCTATATCATCGCGATCTGGTTGGTTGTTCAAATTCAAAGGCCTATATATAACGGAGCTTGTTTATAAATAAACAGTATTTGAAACACGAAAACTGACAACGAAGCACAATTCTAATCATAATTCTAATCTGAACAATTTAATCGAACGTTTATCAAAGCAATCAACCTGTTTCCCCTTATATAATTAAACCAAACAGAAGACAGATAGCAATTTGAAACTGTCAGATAGACGATCGACTGAACACCGCAGGCTGTTCGTGCATGGTATATATTAAGAATCTCAATGAAATATACAAATCCAATATAAACGAAAGGTGCAACGAACGGAATGTACCACAATCACAACTGTTCTAAAGTCAAATGAGTTAATACAAGGCAGCCAAATCGCCAGAATCGAAAACGAAAGGAAAATTTATATTCCAAACAACTGTCGATGATCTCGTGTCCAAGTCCCAAACCACGAACTTAAACGCATGCGCTTTTGAAAGAACACCAAAGAATCTTGGTGTTCCAGTTTGGATTCTCCCAGAGCCTTTACCGCGCACCAGCACGGGAGAGGCTCTGGGGACGAGAATGATCTCTTTCAGGCTTATTCGCCGGGTTTTCTGGTTTTCCTCTCTCCATAAAATCAAGACCTTCATCTTAGCTGTGATCTGTTCTCTGAACTGTGTCATTTGTCAGCAGAGTGCAATATAACGGTTGGCCACCGACCATATTCCGCGCAAAACGTGGATATGGCCGTCCACTGATTGCTCTGCACGGACATTTTGGCCGACCATTTGGTCGCAGTAATTTCTCCCTCATTCTCGCAAAACCAAAACGTAATCGGTTACACGTGCAAAGGAAGATGTTTTCCCGCATTGAGCCAGCCTTTTCTAGCGCACTCTGTTTTGAGTCGTTAAGTGCGAAATATCTCTTATTTGCTTGTTTTTAAACTTCGAAGCTAATTTCTCAAACTGTCCGTATAATCTGCTTAATTAAGTACTTAGTACTGAACGTATATTATGTTATATAGTAAATTAGTAATACCTGTTAATATTTTTGTTCATGTATTGGGATAAGTATTTTATATTTATACTGCGACTAAGTTCTTGTTCTATTTACCACTGTTCTATTTAAATTTATTTACTTTTCTTTTAAGTTGCTAAATTAAAATTTAAAAAAAATTTCTCCATTGAATTCAAAAATAATTAGTGTCCGCGATCATGTCCGACCAAAACCTGGGTTGGTCGGACATAATGTCAGACCAAGTTTTTGGAATTATATTGCACTCTGTTTGTCAGATGCCTGAGTGCCTTTGATATACCTCGACGTTGGTGTGGATCCTTCATAATTCAGTTGTTGGCTGTGACTAAGGATGATTAATGCCCCCTTAATACATAATTTTTAAATGGTGAATTAGGCAAACTTTCAGAAGTTGCTGTTCCTGTTTTCTCTAACTGTCAAGTTTCTGATTTGCTCTTTAGGATACGTCTACTTGGTGTTTGATTCTGAGAAGTCCATTAAAAGCTTGTTATCTTCATGTACCCAAGATTGCAGTAATGGTGGTGATTGGTATTTTCAACTTTCTAGTAGAAGAATACGATGCAAAGAGGTAAACATACAGGACAGAGTTTGTAAAATTTTGAGTTGGACAGAGTAAAATAGTCTGGTGTAAGACAGAGTAAAATAGTCTGGTGTTAGACAGAGTAAAATGACAAAGGGTTAATGTCATTGTGTATATTTTCTTGTAGTAGAGTGTGCTTAAATAAAGGATTTCATAAATCATTATTGATTTGATTCAAGGTTCAAGTCATTCCTTGGGTATTAGTTGACAGTAATTTCGTATGTGGTCGTTACCAAAAACTTGATCCTAGTAAAACTGTGTTTGTTGGTGGCCTCCATGGAATGCTTAATGCAGGTAATGGTCTTTCACTTTTGCAGTATGATATTTAAAAAGAGAATGCAAGATTGTAGTTGGAATGGTTGAATCACTTGAATGTGCATTTTACCAATTTCAGATATTTTCTTTGCTAATTTTTAAAAACTTTTGTAGAGGGTTTGGCTCACATTATGCAAGATTTGTTTGGTGGAGTTGTTTATGCGGGAATTGATACAGACAAACACAAGTATCCTATAGGTAAAGAGTGTATCTTGGTTGGTTGGTTTGTCTGTCTGTCTTGCCATCTATTACTTTCTGTCTGTCTGTCTGTCTGTCTGTCTGTCTGTCTGTCTGTCTGTCTGTCTGTCTGTCTGTCTGTCTGTCTGTCTGTCTGTCTGTCTGTCTGTCTGTCTGTCTGTCTGTCTGTCTGTCTGTCTGTCTGTCTGTTAGTTTGTTGGTCTGTCTGTCTTTCTATTAGTTTGTCAGTTTGTCATTTTCTCTGTTTGTTTGTTTGTTTGTTTGTTTGTTTGTTTGTTTGTTTGTTTGTTTGTTTGTTTGTTTGTCTGTCTGTCTGTCTGTCTGTCTGTCTGTCTGTCTGTCTGTCTGTCTGTCTGTCTGTCTGTCTGTCTGTCTGTCTGTCTGTCTGTCTGTATGTCTATGTCTGTCTGTCTGTTAGTTTGTCTGTCTGTCTGTTAGTTTGTCGGTTTGTTAGTTTGTCAGTTTGTTAGTTTGTCAGTTTGTTAGTTTGTCAAGTTTTTGGTCTGTCTGTTTGTCATTTTCTCTGTTTGTCTGTCCATTTGTCTGTCTGTCTGTTTGTTTGTCTGTCTGTCTGTTTGTTGGTCTGTACGTCTGTTTGTTTGTTTGTTTGTTTGTTTGTTTGTTTGTTTGTTTGTTTGTTTGTTTGTTTGTTTGTTTGTCTGTTTGTTTGTTTGTTTGTCTGTTTGTTTGTGTGTTGGTCTGTCTGTCTGTCTGTCCATCTGTCTTTTAATTCAATTAAATTTTTCTTAGGTTCTGGTCGTGTAACTTTTAACAGTCACAAGAGCTATATGAAAGCTGTTTGTGCAGGTTTTATTGAATTAAAGACGCCAAAATTCACCAAAAAAGTAAGGATATAAATGTGATATTTATCCCATTATTATGCACTATTATCCAGTGTTATCCAGTTCTATCCCCTGTTACTCCATGTTTAGCCTGCAGGCAGGCCCTCCTGTTGCTGTGCAATGTGGGCCATGTTTTTTCATCACTCGCGGCCGTCAGAGGCCGTGTATTTCTATTGGGTGAATTTGGTGGCCGCGAGTTTCTATTGGTCGAACAAAATAAATGCAGAATAAATTATTTTTAAAGTTATTGTTTACGGATTTCAACACAACTTCAACAATGCATGGAGTGAGACATATTTCAACAAGACGGCTATTAAAGACGCCGTAGCTCTTAATATTTTAAAAACACATCGCTGTGGAACAAAAGAAAAGAAATAGCAAAGTAGATCCGGGTTGAAACTCCATGAATCTCTCTGTCTGTCAGTGTCTGGCTTTATAATGCAGAAGCAAGTGTCATCACTTTCATCACAAATCGAGCCCCGTGTGTCGCCTTGCTCAATAGTAATGTGCCGTTCAAAACGTCAAAACATATTAATAAGAGGAGATTACACATTCACTTAATTCGTGTAATAAAGATTATTGCTGAATGAGGTAAGCTCTTTTTCAAACGAGGTTTCTTTCTGCCGTTAATAAATGTCTGCTATTGTCTGGAACTTTATAATTGATATATTATCCAATTTGTGCGCCAGTGTGTCTAGTATTATTTATATTATCGAAGCCGACTGGCTCGAGGCTACCAGTTATTCAGTTCAGAATGACCCAGTTTTTTAACTCAACAGCCAGAAGGAAAGTCTTGCTAAATTTGATTAAAACACTTGAATTTCTGAACTATTAATATGTCGCCGTTTAGACTATAATGATACGCACCTGGTTCTATATGTCGGCTATCTTTGAAAGCATTTGAAAGTGTCTATATGTTCATTTAAGTTAGGTTTTCGCACCTTTCCTAGCTACGAAGGAGCGTAACTCATTTCATGTTCATTCGTATACAGCAGTTCGTGAAAGTCTTCGTTTTGACCTCTTGCAACTTGCACATTTACACGAGAAGCGCTATCTTGACGATATTCTGTCGCCATCACCTGGATCAGTGAATGCCGTTCAGTGAGTCACAAACACCTAATCTCGAATAACGATTTGTCAATGTTTCTGTGCAAAATCAAAGTTATGTTCGTCTTCCACAAATTAGAGATAGCAAACTTATAAAGCTAAGATCTGAGGTTGTCATGACCCAATCTGTAAAGTACATTCAATTTGACTCAAACTGAGACGTTTATAGCATGCATCGCTAAACTGTTTCGCTACATGTTTTTAGTCTAAAGTTGAATATTTTGAACTCCTAACTACATACCCGATAATCGTTAGATGCGTTACATTGCTTCTGGCTTTCTTATAAACAGATTTTGAGTTTCCAGTAACGAGTATAGTTGATAGTGTGAAATTTACATCTTCGGATTGTGCTTTGAATGAGGGTTTTTACACAGACTTCCGAAAGAATGTGATTGGTTTGATTCGCGACATTTGCATATTAATTAAGTGGGCGTTATCGATTTACCCCAAGGATTGTTGCAGGCTCTCATTTCACAGCGCCGCGTTGAGAGAGCCTGCTTGCAGGCTACTCCATGTTATTCAGTTATATTCCATATTATCCCCTGTTATCCACAGTTACCCCCTGCTATTCACTGTTATCCAGTTCTATCCCCTCTTACTCCATGTTATTCTGTTCTACTATTCCTTATTACCCCTGTTATCCAGTTCTATTTCTTGTTATCCCCTGGTATCCACTGTAATCCCATGTTATCCATTGCTATCCACAGTTATCGCTGTTATCCACAGTTATCCATTTCTATCCCCTGTTACTACATGTTATTCAGTTATATTCCCTATTATCTCCTGTAATCCACAGTTAGCCCTGTTATCCAGTTCTATCTGTTATCCTCTGCTATCCACTGTAATCCCATGTTATCCATTGCTATCCACGGTTACTCCCTGTTATCCACAGTCATCCAGTTCTATCTCATGTTATCCCATATTGTCCACTGTTATCCCCTTAGGTCCAGGTTGATCCTTATTTGGAAGACTCTGTGTGTGGTACTTGTCATACGAACCCAGGTCCCTACTTTTGTCGTGAGCTCTCATGCTTCAAGTATTATTGTCGATCCTGCTGGCAGTGGCATCACTCTATTGAAGGACTACGTCATCACAAGCCTAAAACGCGGACCAGCAAGGCAGCGTCGACTTGCTCCATTGGCATGTTTGGATTCTGAAATGTGCTCTGCTCGAAATGAACGACAGATGAACGTACGACATAAAGTACCGTACTACGTGAAGTACTCCATTCTGAAAAGGTGGGTCTGTGATCGTGGCAAAGACATGTGAGTCCCAATAGATTATCCCTTACTTTGACAACGCATTAATTGGATACACTGTTTTCTTGTGTGCTCAAGAGTTCGACGATTACGACCGTGTGTTTACAAGTGTCTGTTCTTTGAGTGTTAAAATTGATTCAAATTGCCAATGTGAAACTTGATTCTGGCAATTAACAGCCAATTCAAATTTCTAACCTGAAAACCGACTATGCAAATGGCAAAAACTTCTCAGTTTTCGTAACACAAGTACCCACTTTGAGAACCGATACTTGTAACCGAATACAATTCGTTTTTATACTTTACCAAATCCCAACTGAGAATTTTGGGAAACTGCAATTTTTGCAACTATTAATTTTCTTAGTCTTAGCTCATTTCAAAATTATTTCGACTTATGTTGTTTTTGTTTTTTAATATTTAAAATTGACGTGTTTGGCGTTGGGATTGAGCGTGTGGACTCAAAAAGTTTTTTAATAATTTTGATATGCATAATATTCATCAGTTTTTCGTTTGTGTATTTTTTTCACAATTTTTTATTCTAAATATGCTTTATTTTGACAAGCAGTTTTTTGACGTGAAATAACATTCAGAAAAATATTCTCAAAAAAAAGGTAGTGTTTTAAGGTATTAAGTGTGAATTTTAAAGATTTTCATCCTATTTATATTCTATTTAGAACTTAAAATCATTTAATTTATTATTAATATATTAAGCCAAAGTGAATGTTAAAGATTTGGGTTGTAAAAGTTGATGAAATCGCTCTTTCAAGTCTACGGTCAGTATTTTTTTCAGTTGCGTGCTCTGGTGTGAATTTGAAGTCATATTTCTACTTTTCCGTTGTGAATAAACCAGCTTCAAATTACTACAGTAATTAATTCTTTGAACGTTTTCATGGCGATAAAGTAATATAACTAAGTTTTGTGGAAACACCACGTAAAATATTTCTTTGCTAAGCTTTCGGCCTGTTGACTCAGGCCTTCATCAGAGCCCCTGATCAGAGCAATGACAACAGGTTGTTGGCTCAGGAGGGACAGCCATTAAATAGCACGTGGCGTGCCCTATTCGGAGAACATTCTTGATTTTGTTTTCTAATTAATAAAATTAACGTGATACGCCATTGTATTCTTACGTGATTTAATTGATCAGTTGCTTAGTTTATAAATGACGTGAGCCAACAACTTGTTGTCATTACTCTGATGAAGGCCTGAGTCAACAGGCCGAAAGCTTAGCAAAGAAATATTTTACGTGGTGTTTCCACAAAACTTATTTATATTACTACAGTAAGTTTTTTCCTCTTGTAGTAACATTAGACCGACAGCCTTGCTGGACCTCCAGCGAGAACATTGACAAAAATCAAGTATGCAGAAACACAGTTCAGCAGTTGTTTACGATAATCGGTGCTTAAAGAGCTTATATGCAGCGAAAAATAAGTTTGGCAGACTATCTTATTTAAAAGAACTTTTGAAGTTATAAAAAATGACGTTTGCAGCTTTTCCTTCTCAGTTCTCACTTCATTCTTTTGGTATTGAGATTTATTTTCTATGTAAATAACATCACTTAGACGTCGTACTGTATAATGCCTTCGTTTCTCTCTGACGAAGGGCCTTCACTCGAAACGTTAGATAGCCTGCTCGCAGGCTCTTGCAAGATCGAAGAAAGAGGAAAGAGCCTGCACGGCCTCCATACAATTTTGAACATCCGCCCCCATTTGAAATAAAGCCAATCAACCATAACTACATGTCAGACGTGTGCTTGTTCGTGTGTAACTGAACAAAGCAAATCAAATAGCATTTCTTTTTTGTCGACTGCGAGAAACTGATCAAACGGAAAATTTCCATTGTGCGTGCATTATTGAATATTTTGTTATTCTTATCCTTGATATATGGTTTGCATACTGGTATTTTTGGCAATTTTCTCTTCCTTTTTACAAGATTTACTGAACCATTGCAATAAGTACACTGTTTCTTCGTTTCACTCCAAGTCTAGATGATGATTTGACTGTATACTATTTCGCATTTTCGAATTTCATTCCAAAATCCAATCTTTTGCCTCTTGAGATTTAAGTACACAACATCCAACTTCATGAATAAGTTAATAACCCACTTTAAGATTTGCATTTATGATTGACGTTATAAGACAAACCGACCAATGAGAATTTTGCGTCATGATTTAGGACGCAGATATCTAAAATTCTATTACATCCGTGCAGGCTCTCCCTCCCTCCACAAGAGCCTGCTCGCAGGCTAAACGTTAGACTCCTGCGTTCTCTGTTTCGCCAGTATATCTAACCTTACTATATTTCGATTGTTGTTTCTACACTGCCTACGCAGCACGCTACTTTTATTACACTGTGTATCTTGAATATGAATTTGAGATTATTTAACGAAATAACTTTCAACTGTGCATGGCATGTGCTTCTGTGTATCGCAGGACATTATACATGAAAAGTTTCAAGTGATTTACCTGAATTATTGCAAGAATAGACATGATTTTCCAATAAGTCGTTATACAGTGTAACTTCTAAGTGATGTTATTTGCATATCACGCAAATCTCAATATCTGAAGAACGAAGTGAGATATGGAAGAGCTGCAAATGTCAATCTTTATAACTTCAAAAGTTCTTGTAAATAAGAGAGTCTCTCCCGAACTTAAAATACCTGGATAAGCTCTGAAATGCCGACTATGTTAAGGTTACAGAATACCCTAGGAAGCCATTTCAAGAAATTTGTTACCGCTCGCTCAATTTTTCCCCGACTTGTCTCAAATTTGCACCAAATGTAGTTAAGTATGTGACGGACACTATCGTATTATACAGTAAATAAGAAATAAAATATTGTTGCAGATATACTCATCAGTTTAATATCACAGTACCTTCGCGCCGCGGTTTAAGGCGGTCTTTGGTTTTACCAAAAAGCTCTCAATTTATCATATTTATACTTCTCAATGTTTGTTCTAAAAAAGTGTGTTCGCATTTTTTTATTAATGTAGTGGTTTAGCAGCTGGGATATTTTATTTCTCGACCTATGTTGTGGCACAAGCAATTGACAAATAAAAACTTGTAGCTCAGGTAATTTTTACATAAATAAAACGCGCGAACACACTTTTTTAGAACAAACATTAATTGGGAAGTGTAAATATGATAAATTGAGAGCTTTTTGGTAAAACCAAAGACCGCCTTAAACCACGGCGCGAAGGTACTGTGATTTTAAACTGATGAGTATATCTGCAACAATATTTTATTTCTTATTTACTGTATAATACGATAGCGTCCGTCACATACTTAAACTACATTTGCTGCAAATTTGAGACAAATCGGGGGGAAATTGAGCGAGCGGTAACAAATTTCTTGAAATGGCTTCCTAGGGTATCCTGTAACCTTAATCAACAATGAATTACATGCAGTCCAAATGGAAATACCTTCCCACTTTCGTTTCTGTACACGGTTGTGTATTTCAATAATGACTGATCAACTGTCAATTGCATGCAACTAGTGCTTCAGAAATGCTCTATTGTCTCTTGTGTTTGGCCTTGCGGAAAAGGTGGATGACGAGCCAGCTTCTTCAATGATTGTATTCTACAAAGGAATAGACGAGTTTCAGGCTGTTGCGTGCGCATCGTTTTGGAAAGGAATTGGCGGGCTCTTGGCGGGCTCCCCACAAAGTAAGGAATGGCAAACAGACTTGCTAGCGAGCCAACAACAGCAGAATAACAATGTTTTATATCCAGAAACTGTATCTATACTTTGTTTATTTTAAACAGTATGTTTACTTTGAGTGGAGCTTGCCAGTTTTTTTGAAAAATGATGCGCGCGCAACACCCTGAAACTCGCCTATTGTTTTGCCCAGTTGGTAGGTATACATCTACGTAAATTTGTCTTACATTTATTTGTTGATACCATAAGTTCTACCCTACTACGATCTTCTGTAACCACCACAGTATTTTTGAAAATGGGTCAGTAATTGACAGTCAATCAATCAATCGGTATTATTGAAATGCACAATGGTTTACAGAAGTGGAAGAGGGAAGGTGTTTCCATTCTGAGAATAACGGCTCCCGTTATTTTCGGATTTAGCAGCCCCTGGAGGCCGCTACTTTCGGCTGGTTGAAATACGTTAGGAACTGAAATATCAAAAGTTTCATCAGTAACTATTTATTTACATCGGCGGCGACTGGTGGCAACTTATAAAGAGAGAACACCTTGTAAATATTGAAAAATTGAAGACGAACACGTGCTTTCATCAACCAGAAATGTCGATAATTGAAAAAACATGTCACTAGCTTTAGACCACGTCCACAGGTATACGTTTTCCTAGCGTTTTCAGTAATAGTTCATATACGAGACGGGGGACTTTACCGGGATTTCAAAGTCCGAGTGCCTTGAAAATGCGAGCATTTTTAATGCCCAAGGGCTTTGAAATCCCGGTAAAGTCCGACGTCGAGTGTTTGAACTGACTTCTCAAACATAGTAATTTATATATTTTCAAAGTCCTAGGACTTTGAAATGTTTCAAAACGTCATCACGTGATCAGCTAGATGGATCTTCCTCCGGTTTCAAAAGGCTAATGAGTTTAAGAATATTGTTTCAGGTAATGAGACCATTGTTTTCTGCTCCCCTGAGGACCGAGAACAATAAAAAAACGCTATGAAAACGCATACGTGTGGACGTGGCCGTAAGTTGATTGTTAAGTTTTAATACGAACATTTCTTTTTTGTTGGATAAACATGTATTTGAAACAAATGCGCTACTTTCGGGAAATTTTCGAAGTGTCACAAATTCAACGTTACTTTCGGGGGCCTAGTTCTCATATGTTGCCGATGATTATGATTTAGCATGCTGCTGCACGATGCATGATGCTGCTGCATGAATGATGAAGAACTTTATTTAACCACGCTAACCCCGTCAACCGAAGCTGATTTCCACAGGGGGCGTGTAGACAGAAATTACATAAGTATAATATTTAAAGTTATTTACAAAATATGAAGTATAGTGTCAAAATAGTACAATGTTTAAAGTTATCTACAAAATATGAGGTGTCAAAATAGGAAATATATAATTAATGAGTAATCTAAATAAGTTGTGTGGAAACAGTTACGTGGTGTTTCCACAAAACTTATTCATATTACTTTATCGCCATGAAAACTTTCAAAGAATTAATTAATGAGTAATCTATTTACAAGGTTAATATTTTCACGATTTAAAAATGTGAGTAGCAATTTTCTTTTGAAAACTTGAAAGGGTTTTGCTCTCCCTAAGCTCGTTTGGGATAGATTTCCATGCGTCTAAATCCTAAATCGCCGATCATCGGCGACATTTGAGAACTACGCTTAACTTTCGGAATTCTACGGTATTGTCTTTGGTTTTGCAATGTTGTGGTTGACGATGGTTAAATTCAAGGTTCTATCCTGTTAAGCTACTTGACACTATCTAACCCTAACAAAATCACTGAACTAAATCTGGCTCTATATATTTAAGAAATAAAAAACGTGTCGCGTGCGATTATCGAGTTATAATGCACGAGCGATGCGTGTAAGGCAGGAGGCGATAGCCGAGTGTTTTACTAGCTTCTCGAGTGCATTACAACTCGATAATCGCACAGCGACTAAGTTTTTTATTTCTTTTATAAAATAATGACTTTAAATTGTCAATAAACCCAAGAAAAGTAAGAAAAAAACCCAGATTACCTGTCTCAGGACGAGTTTGTTACCATTTAGCGTCACGCGTTGCCCCGTACAACACGTCGGCGATTTTAGCGATGAAAATGCACTTAAAGTTGCACTGAAAACGTTCTGCTGTGTTAATTACGTGATTAGACATATATCCAAGTAATTTTTTACTCTCGTTGATGATCAAATCCACATAAAATTCATCAAAAACGGCAAAATCGTCGCGAAGTATCTCGTGTGCCGTGCCGTTATGGAGTTATAATGGCACGCTTGTTTGACTCCATAGCCAATCAGAGTGCGTGTTGTCGTTCATTTACTTCCGGTTATTTTATAATATTTCATACAAAGCAGCTGAGTAACTGAATCGACCCAAATCTTCAACACTCACTTTGCATAGAGTAAATTTTGAGATATTGCAGTGTATGTGTAAGATATTTAGAAGAGGGACTGGCGTTTTTTTTAGGGTAATTCGTGTTCGCTTTAGTTCCCTGTTGTCTGAGAGTTGATATCCATGTTGTTTGGTTTACAAAAATTAGACTTTGCATAAATAAAAGACAATAATATGCAAAAATTGCAAATGTTATACTTAGAATACAATCATCTTTCAAGTATTGCCACCATCCTGGAATTGCAAAGCATTGTGGGCACTGTTCTATTTATAACTCAACTATTGTCTTAGAGGGGGAGCCAGCCTGGGTTCCCGGACCAGCCCGCTTTGCTGAGCTCGTGCTCTGTGAGACCGAGATCTCGCTTTGTGAGACCGAGATCTCGCTTTGTGAGACTGAGATCTCGCTTTGCGAGACCGAGATCTCGCTTTGTGAGACCGAGATCTCGCTTTTTGAGACCGAGATCTCGCTTTGTGAGACCGGGTTTTGCCCATGTAAACACGATTGACCGGTCTGGCTCGCCTACCTGGGCTGGCATTAAAACATTCGTACGCGCGACAAAATTAACAATAGGTGAGTTTCAGGGTGTTGCGCGCGCATCATTTCTCAAAGAAACTGGCAAGCTCCACTCAAAGTAAACATACTGTTGAAGATAAACAAAGTATAGATACAGTTTCTGGATGTTTAACACTGTTATTCTGCTGTTGTTGGCTCGCTAGCAAGTCTGTTTGCCATTGCTTACTTTGTGGGGAACCCGCCAATTCCTTTGCAAAATGATGCGCGCGCAACACCCTGAAACTCGCCTATTCACAAGTTCTGCTTGTTCATGTACAGTTCGTATTTAAAACAATGAGACTTCGTGTCTTACCAGAACTGATAAATTACGCAATTAGCACAACAAGCAAGCCAGCCCAGCTAGGCGAGTTAGCCCTTCTCATGTAAACACAATAAAATTCTTCTCGGCAAAGCGAGCTAGCTCGAGTACCCAGGCTGGCTCACCTCAATATAAACACCCTCTTTAAAGTGTTTATGAAATGAAAAATTCGTTGCCATTTTTGTTTATTGTACAGAGGAGCATGGCAGGAGCACTCACTGAAAATTTCAAGAGAATCTGATGCGTAGTTTTCGCGCTATTAAGGATTAACTCTCAAAGTTTGCCATGGCTAGTTTGTTCTTGGAGAAAAATTGGGCTTTCGGTAACAATGCTTATGACGTACGCAGATGGACAACTAGGCATAAGAACAATAGATTTCACTATTAATGATCCATCTGCGTACGTCATAAGGCATCGTTACCAAGAAGCCCAAATTTCCCCAAAACAAACTATCCACGGCAAATTTTGAGAGTTGATAGCGCGAAAACTACGCATCAGGTTCTCTTGAAATTTTCATTGAGTGCTCCTGTCATGCTCCTCTGTACAATAAAACAACAAAAATACCAACTTATTTTTCACTTCATAGGCACTTTAACAGTGATATGATAGAATATTCTTTTTTCATGTAACAACCACCAAACTTGTTCCTATATTTTTCTATTTTAGTGTGAGCTCAAATTAAATTGTAAATTTATTAACAAGTTTAGTGGTTCCTACATGTGAAAAAAGACATTTTTATCTTGGATAGGTCAATATGGTTCAAGTAAAATCATCGAGGCATTTTCTATCATCACCTGCAAACAAATATTTTTTTATATTTTTATACCAATCAAATTCCCATCGTTTGACTGGCTTGGTGATTCTAGTTGAATCATGCAGTTGAAATTTCAAACTTTTCTTTGAGTATGTTATGGTTGACCCACAATGCAATTGCGATTCCAAGATGGTGTCTTTGTGAGTGGGTCTATTAATTTGTATATCTTGCTGTATGAAAAGAGTTCAAAAATTAAAATTCTCCTCTTTCAAAGGAGTGATTGTCATAATACATGTGTTTGTTGGAGTTTGTTGTACTCAGTTGAAGAGTTAATCTAAGCCTGTTGCTTCTACACAGTCCGTCCATATATAGGCATAGTTAGAAGTCCAGATCATAGTCCAAAGTCTAGTGTAGTCCAAAGTCCAGTTGAGAGTCCAGTTCAAAGTCCAGTTCAGTTCAAAGTCCAGTTCAGTTCAAAGTCCATTGTAGTCCAAAGTCCATTGTAGTCCAAGATCCGCGTCAAAGTCCAGTTCAAAGTCCAGTCCAAAGTCCAGTGTAGTCCAAAGTCCAGTGTAGTCCAAAATCCAGTTGAAAGTCCAGTGTGGTCCAAAGTCCAGTGTGGTCCAAAGTCCAGTTCTGAGTTCAGTTCAGTTCAGAGTTCAGTTCAGTTCAGTTCAGTTCAAAGTCCATTGTAGTCCAAGATCCAGTTCAGAGTCCAGCTCAAAGTGCAGTGTAGTCCAGTCCAAAGTCCAGTGTAGTCCAAGATCCAGTTCAATGTCCAGAGTACAAAGTCCAGTGTAGTCGAAAATCCAGTCCAAAGTCCAGTGTAGTCCAAAGTCCAGTCCACAGTCCAGTCCAAAATCCAGTGTAGTCCAGTCCAAAGTCCAGTGTAGTCCAAGATCCAGTTCAAAAGTCCAGTCCAAAGTCCAGTGTAGTCAAAAATCCAGTCCAAAGTCCAGTGTAGTCCAAGATCCAGTTCAAAGTCCAGTGTAGTCAAAAATCCAGTCCAAAGTCCAGTGTAGTCCAAAGTCCAGTCCAAAGTCCAGTGTAGTCCAAAATCCAGTCCAAAGTCCAGTGTAGTCCAAGATCCAGTTCAAAGTCCAGTCCAAAGTCCAGTGTAGTCGAAAATCCAGTCCAAAGCCTAGTGTAGTCCAAGATCCAGTTCAAAGTCCAGTGTAGTCAAAAATCCAGTCCAAAGTCCAGTGTAGTCCAAGTCCAGTCCAAAGTCCAGTGTAGTCCAAAATCCAGTCCAAAGTCCAGTGTAGTCCAAGATCCAGTTCAAAGTCCAGTCCAAAGTCCAGTGTAGTCGAAAATCCAGTCCAAAGTCTAGTGTAGTCCAAAGTCCAGTGTAGTTGAAAATCCAGTCGAAAGTCCAGTGTAGTCCAAAATCCAGTCCAAAGTCCAGTGTAGTCCAAAGTCCAGTCCAAAGTCCAGTGTAGTCCAAAATCCAGTCCAAAGTCCAGTGTAGTCCAAAGTCCAGTCCAAAGTCCAGTGTAGTCCAAAGTCAAGTCCAGTCCAAAGTCCAGTGTTGTCCAAAGTCCAGTCCAAAGTCCAGTGTTGTCCAAAATCCAGTTCAAAGTCCAGTGTAGTCCAAAGTCCAGTCCAAAGTCCAGTGTAGTCCAAAATCCAGTCCAAAGTCCAGTCCAAAGTCCAGTGTAGTCCAAAGTCCAGTCCAGTCCAAAGTCCAGTGTTGTCCAAAGTCCAGTCCAAAGTCCAGTGTTGTCCAAAATCCAGTTCAAAGTCCAGTGTAGTCCAAAGTCCAGTCCAAAGTCCAGTGTAGTCCAAAATCCAGTCCAAAGTCCAGTGTAGTCCAAAGTCCAGTGTAGTCCAAAATCCAGTCCAAAGTCCAGTGTAGTCGGAAATCCAGTCCAAAGTCTAGTGTAGTCCAAAGTCCAGTCCAAAGTCCAGTGTAGTCCAAAATCCAGTCCAAAGTCCAGTGTAGTCCAAAGTCCAGTCCAGTGTAGTCCAAAGTCCAGTGTAGTCCAAAGTCCAGTGTAGTCCAAAGTCCAGTCCAAAATCCAGTTCAAAGTCCAGTGTAGTCCAAAGTCCAGTCCAAAGTCCAGTGTAGTCCAAAATCCAGTTCAAAGTCCAGTTCAAAGTCCAGTCCAGTCCAAAGTCCAGTGTAGTCCAAAATCCAGTCCAAAGTCCAGTCCAAAGTCCAGTCCAGTCCAAAGTCCAGTGTTGTCCAAAATCCAGTTCAAAGTCCAGTGTAGTCCAAAGTCCAGTCCAAAGTCCAGTGTAGTCCAAAATCCAGTCCAAAGTCCAGTCCAAAGTCCAGTGTAGTCCAAAGTCCAGTGTAGTCCAAAGTCCAGTCCAAAGTCCAGTCCAGTCCAAAGTCCAGTGTTGTCCCAGAGGAGGTTGGACAAGTCGCGCAAAGCATCATGGTCCTAACGCTAAAATCGATTCATTTGCATCTGACCGCAGACGAGGAATGAACTCGCCCTTGTGAACTAGATGCACAAAAACTGTTGAAAACTCGTCACAGTTGATCCAGAATTTATAAATCTGATGGGCAGGAAAATATGAGAACCATCCGTGACGATCATAGACAATTAATATGATCAGATTGTGCTTTATTTGGCGTATATTCATGACAATGGCGGATGGGCATTCAAGATAGTTTTCAAGGACTGCTCAATCCTTCGGATTCGACGCATTTTACGTTACAAATAATGGAACAAATCAGAAATGAATTTAGATACTTACAATGAAGGATATTTGGTTGTGTGGTGCAACGTGTGATTCGTTACAACTGGAGAAAAGCGTGAGGTGAGATTTGAGAAATCAACATTATTTGTTGTTTAGTGGTTTATGATTTCCCTCTTCCTTCATACTTTAGCTTACTTGTATCCCAAATTTTATAAAATTGTGAAAGCTAGCCTAAAATTTATTATTCAATAACTATCTTGTATTTTTCTTTGTATTAAGGTGAATTCAAAATCCAAAGTCGATTTAATAATTGCCTCCAGGCTCCAGAATCTATTGATAAACTTGGTATATAACTGGTCAAATGTTCAAATATTGTTATTTTATCAAATAAAGTGTATTTGCTCAATATTGATCTTACATTTTTGCAGTCAAGCATACCCCCCCCCCCCCTGCCAAGAAAACATCAACTTTAGAGAGGGCATCAGGAAAGTGAATGGGTTAATCAAACTATAAGACAGACAAAGTCCAATAAATGAACTATAAGACAGACAAAGTCCAGCCCAAGGGTGTCTGTCTTAGACAGAGTTCACAGTCTGTCTATCAGTATGTACATGCAGTAGCACTCAAAGGCAAAGGGATGAATAATATCCAGGCATTTAATTAGGCTTTGAGACACAACATTTGAATTGTACGCTATGTGAGATAATACCTCTGTTAAAATTTTATTAGTTATATCCACAATTATGCATTGTTATGATGTAATTATACAACTGATAACATGCAAAACATCAAACTACATATTTGAATGTTATTTGGCAAAAGAGAATCCATCAATTTATAATCATAAAAATCCTGTTCAGATCGGTGCTTGTGCCCAGGCAAGTTATTCCAACACTGACATCTGTACTGTATCTCTTCGCTTCCTGTAAAAAATAGGAAGTGAGATGGAATTATTAACCCTTTCATGTCTTAAAAGGTGACTGTACAGCCAATACCTAACTATTGTATTCACTTCATGGGTGTACAAATCAAGGGGTGGACACAAGGGCACATGCCCCCCCCCCCCCCCCCCCCCCCCCCCCACACACACACACACTTGGCTAAAGTCCTATAATAAATATTTGTATACTAAAAAACAATACGAACAACAACAGATTAGCAAAAAAAAAAATTAATACTACAACTACAATATATTATTCACAATAACAATGACCAACAACAATAAACTACAAATAATTATCCACATATCAATTTTAATAATCATATGCTGTCATGGAACACAATGTTAATTAATATATAAAAAAATATCTATACATATCAGGCCTGTATACATATATAGCAGATCTTTAGTACATTCTGTAATAATATTTACAGAATATATGTAGGCCTGATATGTATACATTTTTTCCAGAATGGTGTTTTTATACAGCGAGGTCAAGCGTTTTGGACCATAAAAACAGACAAATATCAAATTTTACTCTTTAATAATTGTCCACTACTCATTCTACACTTACTCTAAAGAATAAAGCTCGAAATATTAAGAAACTTCCAAAATTCTTGAGAAAAAAACAAGCTTTAGTGGCGAAAGGCGTCAAAGGCCCTCTTAAATTTATTAGGCGCCATCTTAGCAAATGCCGAAATACCATGGTCGGTTCAAAGGCGAATATCTCGAAAACGGTTGAGAGGTCACCGGGGGTCGTCTGGATAGAATCCAAGATTAGACATTTGTTCAACTTATTACGCAAAAATTAGAGAATTCGAACCGTTGGAATTCGAGATTTTTTGCTTTGAAGATTGTTGACAAACCGGAAGTCGGGTCTTCGCTTAGGGCGACACGACCTACATAAACCATCAAAATAAAGTAGAAAACTACATTTACCTTGCAAAATCCTGCAGATATGGATAGTCCAACAATATATCAAACGATATCGCTGCTTTTTTAAAGAAAAAAATGAATGACAATAGCGTAATATTCGGTATTCTAAGTCCAATGCAAAATTTTCAGCCGATCAAACGATGAGAAAATAAGCCATTTCATTGGTCGAGATATTCACCTGATACTTGTCCAACCACCTCTGGTGTTGTCCAAAATCCAGTTCAAAGTCCAGTGTAGTCCAAAGTCCAGTCCAAAGTCCAGTGTAGTCCAAAATCCAGTTCAAAGTCCAGTCCAAAGTCCAGTGGTCCAAAGTCCACTCCAGTTCAAAGTCCAGTCCAAACTCCAGTGGGTTGTCCAAAATCTAGTCCAAACTCCAGTTCAAAATCCACTCCAAAGTTCAAATAACCAATCCTGAAACTCTTCAAATAAACATATCCCAACGTCCCCCAAAACCACAACTACGGTAAGTGTATTTTCTTTATTTCACTAACACTAAAGCCGGTTTTCCACTAGGCGATTTTTTTCGCGTGAAGCGACTCTTGTTCGAATTCAATAGATTTCTGATCAGTTCCAGGACTTCCAGCTCAAAGCTCATGAGACAAGAGAAAAAGTTGCTTCGCGCGAAAAAAATCGCCTAGTGGAAAACCGATTTATCATAACTATTTAAAAACTTAATATCTGAAAACCACCATACCCCCGGCCCACTGATAAATATTTTTCACCAATATACTAGGGTGCCCTGTGGCACTATAACTCCGACTATCCCCAGACCTCCTTGCTCTGCTCTCCTTTTTCTTTCTCAGTTCACTCAAACTTTCTTTTAGAATTTCTTCCTCAAAATTTTGAATTTTCCACTTTGCCGCTCAATTTGCTTCAATTTTTGTACACTTTAACCCTCTATAGATGTTGTTAATTTACTATCATCGCTAAAATGGTAAGTCTTGTGCACGTTTTTTAATAATACAAGTATAAAATAGCACAGGCTTTGGATAATGAAAAAAATTCTGCAGTAATTCGTCGAATTTTCTACTAACATTGAATTTTGTTCTTGTAGTTTAACGTTGCATACAGGGAGAAGGATGGTGAGTTAAATTACTGATCAAATAATAATCATTTTCTACTATAAGTAGTATGTTAAAATTGTATTCAATTCTTGATACAACTTGTTACAAACAATGCTACAGCAAGTTGTTGGAACAACCTGTGACAGACTTGTTGATCACAATAACTTGTTACAAACAATGCCACAGCAAGTTGTTGGAACAACCTGTGACAGACTTGTTGATCACAACAACTTGTTACAAACAATGCTACAGCAAGTTGTTGGAACAACCTGTGACAGACTTGTTGATCACAACAACTTGTTACAAACAATGCCACAGCAAGTTGTTGGAACAATCTGTGACAGACTTGTTGATCACAACAACTTGTTACAAACAATACCACAGCAAGTTGTTGGAACAACCTGTGACAGACTTGTTGATCACAACAACTTGTTACAAACAATGCTACAGCGAATGGTTGGAACAACCTGTGACAGACTTGTTGATCACAACAACTTGTTACAAACAATGCTACAGCAAGTTGTTAGAACAACTTTATTATATTCATATTTTCTCCATGTTTTCTTCAGCTCATGAAGAAAGTATTTGGAGTGTTGCGTGGACGACAAATGAAGACAATGTTGACAGTGTGGTCACTGGAGCAGTTGATGACTTAGTAAAGTGCTGGAAATGGTATGTACTTCTGGCAGTATATCCCCTGGATTTAACAAGTGACTAACTCATTCCTGCCTGCCTGAGCTGAGAAAAAATGGTCCCAATTTATTGTTTTACTCTAACACCAGATGATTTTACTCATCAAAGAGAGAACCCTCAGACATCCTAGGCAGCAATGAGTTAACAAGTGATTAACCCATTCCTGTCTGAGCTGGTCAAAAATGGTTCCTTTATTGTTTTACTGTGTCTAACACCAGATGATTTTACTCATCAAAGAGAGAACCCTCAGCCATCCTAGGCAGCAATGAGTTAACAAGTGATTAACCTATTCTTGTCTGAGCTGGCCAAAAATTGTCTTTTTATTGTTTTGATTAGGAGTGATGATCAGCTTGAACTACGCTATAACTTTGAAGGCCATCAGTTAGGAGTTGTATCTGTAGATATTAACACTACTGGAACAGGTACAGTACTGTAAAAATGTTATACACTTAATGTCTGCTCCCGAGGGAAACAGTTAGTTTTGTTTTCCTGCGAGTCTTGATATTTCCCGAGACGAAGTTGAGGGAAACATCGAGACTCAAGGGAAAACAAAACTAACTGTTTCCCGAGGGATCAGACATTAAGTGTTTTGTTATATAGCTTGAGTTTCGCTGAATAATTTCGACGTTTATCAAGGGAAAGTACACAAAAGACAAACGCTAAGACTTACCAAAACACTTTGCCTGGCTCCGTAATTTCACTTCAACCAAACAAATATGAGTCTCAGAACAAAAGAACAGCAATACATTTCTCCAGTTAATCTTCACACATGCTTTGAAGACCCATAAATATTCTTTTTTTCGTACCAAACAAGCTTTTGTTTATAGGATGCCGTGAAGAGTTCAAATTTCTAACGGGCAACAATTGAAAACTTACTGACCGAGCGGGCAATAAGTTCTCAATTATTGCCCACTGGTTTTCTAATAACATAATTATGTATATACATTCAAAAATTTTAAAATTAATAACTTTTTTAACAAGTGGAAAAAAAACCTTTTTTCCAAATGAAAAGTAATGTTAAACTGCTATAAAATATTAATTAAAATATTTTTATTATTAAAATTTTTCCAAAAAAACCCTTTTCTAGTTGCAGCATCTAGTTCAATGGATAGTCACATCAGATTGTGGGATTTAGAAAATGGGAAACAACTAAAAACCATCGACTGCGGGCCTGGTAAGAACATTTTCTTAAATCTTTATAGTAGTCCATTGGCTACTTTAATGACTTAATTTTATTCTCACTGGCTAATGCCAGATGATTTTATTCAGCATATGGGAAGATCTTGGGCTATAAAGGGGCAATCTTTACCAATGTTTATTCTTCTGCATTTATTTGGACTAGTTGACACATGGACAATAGCATTCTCACCTGATGGAAAATACATTGCAACTGGAACACACTCGGGAAAAATAAATATCATCGGAGTTGAAAGTGGGAAAAAGGAAAGTGTTTTGGATACGAGAGGGAAGTTTGTAATGAGCATTGCGTATGTAAGTCATGTATGACATTTCAACTGGAGCCTTTCATCGGAGTAAAAAGTAGAGTGGTTGTGTAGGCAGTGTTTTAGATAGAGCAAAGTGAAAAGATGGTAAACTGTTGAGAATAGTTTTAATAACGAAATACTGACGTTTCAAGCAGAGCCCTTCATCAGAGTAAAAAGTAGAGTGTTGTGTTGTAGGCAGTGTTTTAGATAGAGCAAAGTGAAAAGATGGTAAACTGCTGAGAATAGTTTTAATAACGAAATACTGACGTTTCAAGCAGAGCTCTTCATCGGAGTAAAAAGTAGAGTGCTGTGTAGGCAGTGTTTTAGATAGAGCAAAGTGAAAAGATGGTAAACTGCTGAGAATAGTTTTAATAACGAAATACTGACGTTTCAAGCAGAGTCCTTCATCAGATTCATATGTGGGCTATGTTCGAAACATCAGTATTTCTTTATCAAAACTAATCTCAGCACTTACCATCTTTTCACTTTGCTCTATCCAAAACACTGCCTACACAGCACTCTACTTTTTACTCTGACGAAGGACTCTGCTTGAAACGTCAGTGTTTAAGTGTAATTATTAAAACTATTCTCAGCAGTTTACCATCTTTTCACTTTGCTCTATCCAAAACACTGCCTACACAGCACTCTAGTTTTTACTCTGATGAAGGGCTCTGCTTGAAACGTCAGTATTTCTTTATCAAAACTATTCTCAGCAGTTTACCATCTTTTCACTTTGCTCTATCCAAAACACTGCCTACACAGCACTCTAGTTTTTACTCTGATGAAGGGCTCTGCTTGAAACGTCAGTATTTCTTTATCAAAACTATTCTCAGCAGTTTACCATCTTTTCACTTTGCTCTATCTAAAACACTGCCTACACAGCAATCTACTTTTTACTCTGGTGAAGGGCTCTGCTTGAAACGTCAGTATTTCATTATCAAAACTATTCTCAGCAGTTTATCATCTTTTCACTTTGCTCTATCTAAAACACTGCCTACATGTAGTCATATTATTTCATTTGTAGAGTCCAGATGGCAAACATATTGCATGTGGTGCTATTGATGGTATCATTAATATATTTGATATTGCAACTGGAAAATTGGTTCATACATTAGAAGGTATGTAATAAGATTGATCTAATTATGTTATTATTCTCATTATCATCACCACTATCATTAATCATCGCCATTATCATCACCACACATCATCAGCATCACCATCATCATTATCACCATTATCATCACCATCATCATTACTACCTGCATGATCACCATCATCACCATCACCCACCATCATCACCATCACCCACCATCATCACCATCACCCACCATCACCCACCATCATTACCATCATCACCCACCACCACCACCATCATCATCATCACCCACCACCACCATCATCACCATCACCCATCATCATCACCCACCACCATCATCACCATAACCCATCATCATCCACCACCATCATCACCCACCACCATCATCACCCACCACCATCATCATCACCATCACCCACCATCATCATCATCACCCACCACCATCATCATCACCCACCACCATCATCATCACCATCACCCACCACCATCATCATCAGCATCACCCACCACCATCATCATCACCATCACCCACCACCACCATCATCATCACCCACCACCATCATCATCACCATCACCCACCACCATCATCATCATCATCACCCACCACCATCATCATCACTGTCACCCACCACCATCATCATCACCCACCACCATCATCATCATCACCATCACCCACCACCATCATCATCATCATCACCCACCACCATCATCATCATCACCATCACCCACCACCATCATCATCATCATCACCCACCACCATCATCATTACCCACCACCATCATCACCACCACCATCATCATCACCCACCACCATCATCACCATCACCCATCATCACCCACCACCATCATCATCACCATCACCCACCACCATCATCATCACCATCACCCACCACCATCATCATCACCATCACCCACCACCATCCACCATCATCACCATCACCCACCATCATTATCACCAACATCACCATTACCACCATCTTCATTATCATTATACTGTCAACAGAATGCAATACAATGCAATGAAAGTTTAGATTTGTTATTTCTATTTTCAGGTCATGCTATGCCTATTCGATCACTTACATTTTCTCCAGACTCACAATTACTTATTACTGCCTCAGATGATAATCACATCAAGATGTATGATGTGTACCATTCAGTTTATGATTGGGCAACATTGAAGGAGGGAGGAGGGAAGGGAGGGAGGAGGGAAGGGAGGGAGGGAGGGAGGGAGGGAGGGAGGGAGGGAGGGAGGGAGGGAGGGAGGGAGGGAGGGAGGGAGGGAGGAAGGAAGGAAGGAGGGAGGGAGGGAGGGAGGGAGGGAGGGAGGGAGGAAAGAAGGAAGGAAGGAAGGAAGGAAGGAAGGAAGGAAGGAAGGAAGGAAGGAAGGAAGGAAAGAAGGAAGGAAGGAAGGAAAGAAGGAAGGAAGGAAGGAAGGGAAGGGAGGGAGGGAGGGAGGGAGGGAGGGAGGGAGGGAGGGAGGGAGGGAGGGAGGGAGGGAGGGAGGGAGGGAGGGAGGGAGGGAGGGAGGGAGGGAAAGAAAGAAAGAAAGAAAGGAAGGAAGGAAGGAAGGAAGGAAGGAAGGAAGGAAGGGAGGGAGGGAGGGAGGGAGGGAGGGAGGGAGGGAGGGAGGGAGGGAGGGAGGGAGGGATCAGGTAGGTAGGTAGCGAAAGAAAGAAAGAAGGGAAGGGAGGGAAGGAAGGAAGGAAGGAAGGAAGGAAGGAAGGAAGGAAGGAAGGAAGGAAGGAAGGAAGGAAGGAAGGAAGGAAGGAAGGAAGAGGGATAGGTTGAGTGGTTAGATGGATATACAGTAATGACACTGTTAAAAATGTTAAAAGATTTAAATGACAATTCTCTTGCTTTTCTTTCCATTCTTCCTTTTCTTTTCTTTCCTCCCCACCAGTCAACATGCTAATCTTGCAGGTACTCTATCAGGTCATGGCTCGTGGGTACTCAGTGTCACCTTTTCACCAGATAATGCACATTTTGCTTCAAGGTAAACGCACTAGTTAACACCCATTCCTGCCTCCCTTCCATTCCTCCCCTTTATTTTGTCACCACAGACTAATACCAAATGATTTTACTCATCGAAGAGAGAGAACCCTCAGACATCCTAGGCAGCAACGAGTTAACAAGTGATTAACTCATTCCTGCCTGAGCTGGTCAAAAATGGTTCCTTTATTGTTTTACTGTGTCTAACACCAGATGATTTTACTCATCAAAGAGAGAACCCTCAGCCATCCTAGGCAACAACGAGTTAACAAGCGATTAACTCATTCCTGCCTGAGCTGGTCAAAAATGGTTCCTTTATTGTTTTACTCTGTCTAACACCAGATGATTTTACTCGTCAAAGAGAGAACCCTCAGACATCCTAGGCAGCAATGAGTTAACAAGTGATTAACCCATTCCTGTCTGAGCTGGTCAAAAATGATCCCTTTATTGTTTTACTCTGAGAACCCTCAGACATACCAGACAGCAATGGGTTAAATATTTCCCTATATCATTCGCATCCTTATGGCCTATTTTAAGAATCAAAATAGATGGAAATTTTTGTCGTATGTTTTGTTGGGTTTTTCAGCTCTAGTGACAAAGCTGTAAAAATTTGGGACGCAGGATCAAGGCAATGTCTTCATACTTTCAACGAACATACAGACCAGGTAAGTTCTACTGTATAGTAACAACTGTATGATTAGAGGAGAGTGTCATGTGATAAGTGATCCTTTTTAACATGACAGTGGACATTTGGGCCATTCTGGATATGTAAAGTAAAGTGAGTTTATATTATTGATTTAATGGTTTAATGATAGCTTCAGTCACTACATTAGAAATAAGCAGAGCTTGGGAGTTCGCCACAGGTAACCCCAATTACGGCGATCCCATTATCGAAACTTAATTACAAACACAAAATTAATCTAATTAAACTGCTAATTACATGATTGAATAAAACATTTATGTTGTGGTTACTGTACAGCAGTTTGGAGAAGTGTCAAGAGGCCTATAGCCTTTCTGCATTTGATGCAAACGGATTTCCAAGTACGAGGATCATCACAATTATAAACATTTAGCAAAGCATTTTTATAGTAAATTTTAAGACCTGATTTGAAAGCGCGTAAACTAGTGTCACCATGGCGAAGTTTTTTAGTTAAAATGTTCCAGGCCTTAGAAGCTCTTATGAAAAAGGATGTCTGGAAAGTAACAGTTTTAGCAAATGGCACTTGGAGTTTAATAGTATCATCAACTGACGAGCTTCTAGTATTTCCAGGCAGTGCCAATGATGGACGAGCATATGCATCAATTGAAGTTAGGTTGTGTAGAATTTTGTAAAGTAAAACTAAGTCCAGGTACTCGTGCCAACAGGTTATAGGTAGTAAATTATTGAGGGTAACACAACAGTATTTAGATAGTGATAACCCAATGGCCCTCTCTTCCTTGATGGAACTAGTTTGTAGAATGCACTGGGGAAACTATGGTGTTGATTTTGTGGAGGGAGGAAAACTGGAGAAGCCAAAAGGAATAAGAGAGAACCAACAACTCTACTCACATGAAGCTAAGGTCGTCACCCATCCAAGTACTAACCCCATTCAACCTGGCTTAACTTCAGCAGTGAGAGACAGTGCACTAACAGCTTGTGCTAATGTAGGTCACCCATCCAAGTACTAACCCCATTCAACCTGGCTTAACTTCAGCAGTGAGAGACAGTGCACTAACAGCTTGTGCTAATGTAGGTCACCCATCCAAGAACTAACTCCATTCAACCTGGCTTAACTTCAGCAGTGAGAGACAGTGCACTAACAGCTTGTGCTAATGTTGGTCACCCATCCTGTCCAAGTACTAACCCCATTCAACCTACTTCAGCAGTGAGAGACAGTGCGCTAACAGCTTGTGCTAATGTAGGTCACTCATCCAAGTACTAACCCCATTCAACCTGGCTTAACTTCAGCAGTGAGAGACAGTGCACTAACAGTTTGTGCTAGTGTAGGTCACTCATCCAAGTACTAACCCCATTCAACCTACTTCAGCAGTGAGAGGCAGTGCACTAACAGCTAGTGCTAATGTTGGTCACCCATCCTGTCCAAGTACTAACCCCATTCAACCTACTTCAGCAGTGAGAGGCAGTGCACTAACAGCTTGTGCTAATGTAGGTCACCCATCCAAGTACTAACCCCATTCAACCTACTTCAGCAGTGAGAGGCAGTGCACTAACAGCTTGTGCTAATGTTGGTCACCCATCCTGTCCAAGTACTAACCCCATTCAACCTGGCTTAACTTCAGTGGTGAGAGACAGTAGACTAACAGCTTGTGCTAATGTAGGTCACTCATCCAAGTACTAACCCCATTCAACCTGGCTTAACTTCAGTGGTGAGAGGCAGTGCGCTAACAGCTTGTGCTAATGGTCACCCATCCAAGTACTAACCCCATTCAACCTACTTCAGCAGTGAGAGGCAGTGCACTAACAGCTTGTGCTAATGTAGGTCACTCATCCAAGTACTAACTCCATTCAACCTGGCTTAACTTCAGCAGTGAGAGACAGTGCACTAGCTAACAGCTTGTGCTAATGTAGGTCACTCATCCAAGTACTAACTCCATTCAACCTGGCTAAACTTCAGCAGTGAGAGACAGTGCACTAACAGCTTGTGCTAATGTAGGTCACCCATCCAAGTACTAACTTCATTCAACCTGGCTTAACTTCAGCAGTGAGAGACAGTGCACTAACAGCTTGTGCTAATGTAGGTCACCCATCCAAGTACTAACCCCATTCAACTGACTTAACTTCAGCGGTGAGAGGCAGTGCACTAACAGCTTGTGCTAATGTAGGTCAATCATCCAAGTACTAACCCCATTCAACCTGGCTTAACTTCAGCAGTGAGAGGCAGTGCACTAACAGCTTGTGCTAATGTAGGTCACCCATCCAAGTACTAACTCCATTCAACCTGGCTTAACTTCAGCAGTGAGAGGCAGTGCACTAACAGCTTGCGCTAATGTAGGTCACTCATCCAAGTACTAACCCCATTCAACCTACTTCAGCAGTGAGAGGCAGTGCACTAACAGCTTGTGGTAATGTAGGTCACCCATCCAAGTACTAACCCCATTCAACCTGGCTTAACTTCAGCAGTGAGAGACAGTGCACTAACAGCTTGTGCTAATGTAGGTCACCCATCCAAATACTAACCCCATTCAACCTGACTTGACTTCCGCGGTGAGAGGCAGTGTACTAACAGCTTGTGCTAATGTAGGTCACCCATCCAAGTACTAACCCCATTCAACCTGGCTTAACTTCAGTGGTGAGAGACAGTGCACTAACAGCTTGTGTTAATGTAGGCCACCCATCCAAGTAGGTGAGAGACAGTGTACTAACAGCTTGTGTTAATGTAGGTCACCCATCCAAGTAGGTGAGAGGCAGTGTACTAACAGCTTGTGTTAATGTAGGTCACCCATTCAAGTACTAACTCCATTCAACCTGGCTTAACTTCAGCAGTGAGAGACAGTGCACTAACAGCTTGTGCTAATGTAGGTCACCCATCCAAATACTAACCCCATTCAACCTGACTTGACTTCAGCGGAGAGAGGCAGTGCACTAACAGCTTGTGTTAATGTTGGTCACCCATCCAAGTACTAACCCCATTCAACCTGACTTAACTTCAGCAGTGAGAGACAGTGCACTAACAGCTTGTGCTAATGTAGGTCACTCATCCAAGTACTAACTCCATTCAACCTGGCTTAACTTCAGTGGTGAGAGGCAGTGCACTAACAGCTTGTGCTAATGTAGGTCACCCATCCAAATACTAACCCCATTCAACCTGACTTAACTTCAGCGGTGAGAGGCAGTGCGCTAACAGTTTGTGCTAATGTGGGTCACCCATCCAGGCTTAACTTAGCGGTGAGAGACAGTGCACTAACAGTTTGTGCTAATGTAGGTCACCCATCCAAGTACTAACCCCATTCAACCTGGCTTAACTTCAGCGGTGAGAGGCAGTGCGCTAACAGCTTGTGCTAATGTAGGTCACCCATCCAAGTACTAACGCCATTCAACCTGGCTTAACTTCAGTGGTGAGAGGCAGTGCGCTAACAGCTTGTGCTAATGTAGATCACCCATCCAAGTACTAACCCCATTCAACCTGGCTTAACTTTATCAGTGAAAGCCAGTGCACTAACACTAGCTTGCACCAGCCATTCCTCCATATGCATTCTAACTCTTTTCCCTCTTTACTGTAGGTCTGGAGTGTCAAATACAATGCAAGTGGCACTAAAGTTGTCTCGGTTTCTGATGACAAATCAGTTATAATTTACAACTGCCCAGTGTAAAGTAAATTAAAACCTTTTTTCTCAATCTAAATCTTTACAACAAATGTAGTAGACACTTGACAAATGCAAAAACAGACACACGAAGAATCAGACATAGTTTGCATATAACACCTACTCTGGCTTAAATTTTTTTGAACCTAACTTAAAAAGTTGCATAATAATAATTTTTAAAGTGCTTATGTAGTGGAAAAATCACTTCAAAATAAACTCTCTCACTTGATGAAAGAACTACAGAAAGTATAAAGATTGGCGTTTACAACTCTTCCAAATCTCATGTAGCTCGTGAGATATTAAGATTTGTTTGATATGCAAATGATCCTCACTGTGACATCACACTGCATAATAACTTACTAAAAAAGCCTGTATATCTCTGAGATTATTAAACCATGGCACTCGAATAGTAAGCTAACGTTTTAGTATCATTGGGTACACTCTCACACGCACATGCACAGTTTCGTTATATAATCCATATATACAGGCTTTTTTGGAAGTCATTATGCAGTGTGATGTCACAGTGAGGATCATTTGCATATCAAACAAATCTTATTATAACATAGTTTTGATATAGCAACGTTTTTAATTGGCTGTCGTGCGTGCTCCATAACTCCATGGAGCACGGCATAAAAGCGCGGGAAGAAATTTCAAAACAAAACTGAGTTTTAAATTGACTTTTTATGGCCTTTTATATTATCAAAATACCGAGTCATTTAATTTTATTGAGTAATGAAGAACGACCCAGAAGACATAAACTGGGTCTGGGTAACCGAGTTTAAACTGTCCTTTTGGTTGGATTTTAGTGAACAAAAAAGATTTGGCTACGAAAGTAGAAAAACACAACCAAAACGATTCGCCGGCTTGTGAAAGGATTTAATGCTATGTTATAAAAAAAATGGCTCATGGTTTAGTGTGCTCCATCGAGTTATGGATGCACTTGGGAAATTTGGAGAGCACTCAAAAATCTAGAGCTACGCCTCGACCAACTCTTACGATTTTTTTGTGCTCTCCCAATTTCCCGCGTGTATCCATAACTCGATGGAGCATGCTAAACCATGAGCCATTTCTTAAATATCTCATGAATTATATGAGATTTGGAAGAGTTGTAAATGCCAGTCTTTATACTTTCTGGAGATCTTTCCAGTAAGAGAAATTATTAGAATAATATTAAACTATGTCTGAAACCTAAATACACCATTAAAATATATCCATTATTTTACAGTCTTAGGCATATTTTGTCAGTATGGTGTACTTCATTAAATAAACCTCTTTCTGAGTCTATTTCCAATGTTATGTAAACTTTGATGCAATTGCTAAAACTTTGGAATATTTGTCTCTTTGCTTTCGTAAAATGCTTGGTATTGGCCCTCGAATCCTTGTTCCTAATGGAGCTAAATTTTCATCAACTAATACAATATTGTTATTATCGTATCTTGGCACCATGTTCTGGCCTTTTGGTTTTCTTGTACCCACAATTAAAGCCCGACAAGTCTGGCCCCTGACAGCAACTTTAATGATGTCACCAATATCTGCGGTTTGTCGTTTGTTGTTCTTGAAGAAGCCAATAGCATAGGCTTTCTTGTAACGTTTGGTCTTTTGACCTTGCTTGCTGTTGTCAACAACATTGAATTTTGTGAGAAGGGTTATTGAACGAGATGCAATAAATGATGGTTGCTAAAGAGAAAGAATATACACCAGATAAGTTTAATTATGTTAATGATACAAAAATAACTAGTCTACAGTACCATAACTACAGACTAGAGTACCATAACTACAGATTACAGTACCATAACTACAGACTACAGTACCATAACTACAGATTACAGTACCATAACTACAGACTACAGTACCATGACTACAGACTACAGTACCATGACTACAGACTACAGTACCATAACTACAGACTACAGTACCATAACTACAGACTACAGTACCATGACTACAGACTACAGTACCATAACTACAGACTACAGTACCATGACTACAGACTACAGTACCATGACTACAGACTACAGTACCATGACTACAGACTACAGTACCATGACTACAGACTACACTACCATAACTACAGACTACAGTACCATAACTACAGACTACAGTACCATAACTACAGACTACACTACCATAACTACACTACCATAACTACAGACTACACTACCATAACTACAGACTACAGTACCATAACTGCAGACTACACTACCATAACTACAGACTAGAGTACCATAACTACAGACTACAGTACATAACTACAGACTACACTACCATAACTACAGACTAGAGTACCATAACTACAGACTAGAGTACCATAACTACAGACTACAGCACCCATAACTACATACTAGAGTACCATAACTACAGACTAGAGTACCATAACTACAGACTACAGCACCCATAACTACATACTAGAGTACCATAACTACAGACTACAGTACCATAACTACAGACTACAGTACCATAACTACAGACTACAGTACCATAAGTACAGACTACAGTACCATAACTACAGACTACACTACCATAACTACAGACTACAGTACCATAACTACAGACTACACTACCAAAGGTCCAAAACTACAGACTACAGTCACTACACTACCATACATTAAACTACAGACTACAGTCACTACACTACCATACATTAAACTACACACTACATCACCATATAAACTACGCACAGGAGCAATTTATATACCTGCATAAAACCGTTATTCATATATCCATAAGAAAACAACGATTTATTCATACAAAAACCATTACTAACAACATTTCCAAACAGTCTTTTAACCGACCTTGAGGCGGCCATCTTGGATTTAGAACCACACTCGATGAGATTTCTGGGTAATTACTAACCTTGTCCCCAGGTCCCTCGTATCTGACGCGCGGTCAGTTGCTCGGCGAAGGAGAGTGGGGCGAGGGCGGGAAACCAGGGGGGGGCATCCTGGAAAATCCTACAGGAACGTTTTTTCAAAACTTTTCAACGCCGCATCGGAATGTTGCGGAATAAAGCTTTCTGCAACTTTAATCTTTGGATTTGTTTACTCCTTTGGAAGTGAGGAACCCACTTTTGATTATTCAAAACCTCAAATATCTAGAAATATGGAAAAGAGCTTGAATTTAGATGACTTAAATGGCGACCATGATTCCGAGTTTGGAGAAGAGAAGGACCCTCGTAACGATTCTTTTAAGGATTTAAACGAAGATAAAGAGATACCTGAGAACACTGAGTCCATTTTTAACTTTTCTATGTTACCTTGGGTGATATTTTTGAGTATTTTGCAGTTTTTTAAAATAACTGAGTTGTGCCAACTAAGTCTGGTTAATAAATTATGGCGCAAAGCATGTCGGGATCCTAGTCTGTGGAGATGTCTGGATTTAAGAGAACATTGCAGTTCTATTATTGATGAAGAACTCATTCGGCTGACTTCGTTGAGTAGTAATGTTGTAAACCTAAGGATTTCTGAAGGGTCTTACCTAACTGATAATGGTGTTTGTTCTGCGTTGAGACAGTGTTCGTCATTAGTGGAGTTGACTCTGGTCCATTGTGAATTATCTGATAAAGTTTTGGATACTGTTGGTGGATACTGTTGGTGCTTGAAAAAGCTAGATATAACGTTGTCAGTAAATTTCTCCAATGATGGTGTGCAAAAAGTGAGTATATAAAAATAGGCATGCAGCAAGACTTTGAAGATTTTTAAACCTTTTACAGTCAAACTGGATGTTCTTTCCCACAAGACCTTGCAATATTGACAGCAACATTGACTTGCAAAGATACATGGTGATTTCTTGGCAAGTTGCCAAAAAATTTGCATTTTAAATACCATGTGTGTTCAAGTGTTTAGCGAATAACTACAGTCGTTTGCACCTAAGCATGTACACCGCCCATCAAAACATGTTCTAAATTTAACCCAAAGTTAACTGTTTTGAAATCAACACCGTGGGATTGGCAAGATGTGATTGGCTAAGGGCACATTCATGTGACAGTGTATTGGGTTCGAATGAAAATGTAATATGTTTCCAAGGTAAACATTTAACTTTGACATTGACATAAAACATGTTTTGACGGGTGGTGTGCACGCTTAGATGCCAATGACTGTAGTTGTTTTTGGGTTTTGAAACAAACGTTGTCCAATGACAACTATATGTTTGACAGATCAAATCAATGACGAATAGGGGGTGTAACTTTTCATTGTTATTGTTTCTGTTTCAAGTTTCAACGGTGTATTGATATTTTCTCACGGGCCACGGCAAACATATAGAATACAAAATAAATGCGTTCAGCAGCCGTCATATCGAAGTGAACTACCCACTGATGTGGAACTACCCTTATCAAGTGACCTCCGTTTGCTGATCATTCCAATGCTCACAATTAAGCCAAAGAAAAGTATATTCCAAGCAAACGCTGCAGTCTGAAACGAACGATGACAAGTCTTGACAACGAAAAGTTACCCCCAATTTGTTATTGATTTGACCTGTCAAACGTTTTGTTATCATTGGATAACATTTGTTTCAAAACTCGAAAACAACTAGTTATTCGCTAAACACTAAACACTTGAAGAGAGAGAGAGAGAGAGAGAGAGAGAGAGAGAGAGGGGGGGGGGGGGGGGGGGGGGGGGGGGGGGGGAGAGAGAGAGAGAGAGAGAGAGAGAGAGAGAGAGAGAGAGAGAGAGAGAGAGAGAGAGAGAAACATGAAGTTTACTTAGAGTTCTGACCAGTGGTGTGTAGCCAAGGGTGGGCCAGGCTGGGCTCGAGCCCGGCCAATCCACATCAATGACATCATTCATTAATCTACTAATCTCCAACGCTAGTCTGTGGCCTGGCCATGTGTTTTCCATACGTGATTTGTGTAACTCGTGACTAAAGAATCTATACCGCACGCTATTTTCACTAACGTACAGTGGAGCCTCGCTATAGCGCTTCATTCTCATCAACGTTGAGCCATGTGTTCACCTCTTCTGCGGAAAACGATTCACCAAATACTTGTGCTAAGCTAGACATGTCATCTGCATTGAATCGACCAGAGTCGCGATCATTCAAGACGCTCAGCAATTGTTAAGAAATTCAAATTCTTTCTAGTGATCATAATAACCAGGCAAATAGAAATTTTTGGGGTCCAAGGATATACCGCGTTATACCGAGTTGCGCGTTATAATGATGCACGCTACAGCGAGGCTCCACTGTACTTGCACAATAAATACATATTATCAAACTGACTAAAATATTTGCCGCAATCCTCCAAAAAAATAAATGTAAATATTTAATTTTTGTATTTTATAATCTTCAGAATTCTACAAATTCTTGCCCTAAAATGCAGGAAATGGCATTTCAAAACCCCTAAATTCAAAAAAAATTTCCGAGGCATGCTACCCCATTCTTTAGAAATGTCACTTCATGCCCGCCCAATTGGTCAACCCTGGCTACGCCACTGGTTTTGACTTTCATTATTTAACAATTATTCGCCATTAAGGCGAGGTGAATATTGGTGTATAATAACCGAGACGAAGTCGAGGTTATTATTCACCGATATTCACTGAGGCGAATAATTGTTTTAGTATAAATACACATTTTCTTACTTTTTGGAACAACATTTTCTTTAAAATTGTTAATTTCCTCGTCTGTCGCATTGACAACTTCGCTGGCAGCCATTATGAATAAACGCTGTAGGTGATTATCGAGAATTAATCCGAAGTAGCTCGACCAATCAACGCGCGTGATTTTCTGTAATCACCTGTGTATTTATACTAAAACTTCATATTTTGTGAAGTTCGATATTTAAAATGGGAATTTTTAGGAACTGGCTAAGAAATCACCATGCACCATTTGCAAGTCAACATTGCAATGTTGCTGTCAGTATTGCAAGGGAAACTAACATGTTGCTAAGTGGAAACTGCGAAGTTACTAAGGCCAAACAGCATTGTTTCTTTGCGCAAACGTCGCATGGGGTTTGTCAGCGTAATGGCCGATCAGAAAAGCACTGTGGAGTTCTTAGCTTCACTTGACGAAGATTTAATTGTGTATAAAGATGAGTTATATACATACCCACATTTGCTTTGAAAATTTGGTGCTTGTTTCAAATTGAAACAATACCGTTTGGTCTTAGTAACATTACAGTTTCCGCTAAGTTCGCAACATGTTAGTTTCCTGTGTGAAACGTGTGTTGTCATAATTATTACGTGTATCCACACTCAGACCAGAACCATAGTATCTAAAACACTGCCTACATAACGCTCTACTTTTTATTCTGATGAAGGACTCATTGTTAAAACTAATCTACTTACCATCTTTAAACTTTGCTCTATCTAAAACACAACACAGACTCTACTTTTCACTCTGATGAAGGACTTGTTGTTAAAACTAATCTAAGCAGTTTACCATCTTTAAACTTTGCTCTATCTAAAACACTGCCTACACAACACTCTACTTTTTACTCTGATGAAGGACTCGTTGTTAAAACTAATCTAAGCAGTTTACCATCTTTAAACTTTGCTCTATCTAAAACACTGCCTACACAACACTCTACTTTTTACTCTGATGAAGGACTCACTGTTAAAACTAATCTAAGCAGTTTACCATCTTTAAACTTTGCTCTATCTAAAACACTGCCTACACAACACTCTACTTTTTACTCTGATGAAGGACTCGTTGTTAAAACTATTCTCAGCAGTTTACCATCTTTAAACTTTGCTCTATCTAAAACACTGCCTACACAACACTCTACTTTTTACTCTGATGAAGGACTCACTGTTAAAACTAATCTAAGCAGTTTACCATCTTTAAACTTTGCTCTATCTAAAACACCTACACAACCCTCTAATTTTCTATATTCTCATTTATAAATATATAATACACTATATATTGAATAGGTATGTCAGGGCTGTCCAGAATTGGAAGAACTGATCATAGATCAATGTCCAAAGCTAACAACTGACACCCTCATCTCCCTTGGTAACCATTGCAGCATGTTGAAATCACTGTCAACGGAACGTGTCACTGACATCACAGACAATGGCCTATTAACATTAGTCCAGGGTTGTCCTCAGTTACAGTCGCTACGAATACCCTTCTGTGGGCTCACAAACCAGTGTGTCTATCATATCACACAATGTTGCCCTAATATTCTTTGGTTGGACCTGCGTGGTGTTTTATTGGATGACGACGATGTCTGTAGTTTGGTCAAGGCATGTCCAAAACTAGAAGTTTTAAATTTAGCTCTTTGTCATAATCTGACCGACAGAGCAGCATTCGAGATCAGCGAGAAATGCAAGATGCTAAAGTATCTCTTTCTTGTGCACAACAAAATCACAGATCAGGGTAAGACTAAACTTCATTTTAAAGTAATGCAAGCTGTCCATATTTTAGGCCTTCTCTTCTGGCCAGCTCAGGCAGGAATGGGTTAATCACTTGTTAACTCATTGCTGCCTAGGATGTCTGAGGGTTCTCTCTTTGATGAGTAAAATCATCTGGTGTTAGACAGAGTAAAACAATAAAGGAACCATTTTTGACCAGCTCAGGCAGGAATGGGTTAATTATTTGTTAACTCATTGCTGCCTAGGATGTCTGAGGGTTCTCTCTTTGATGAGTAAAACCATTTGGTGTTAGACAGAGTAAAACAATAAAGGAACCATTTTTGACCAGCTCATGCAGGAATGGGTTAATCACTTGTTAACTTATTGCTGCCTAGGATGTCTGAGGGTTCTCTCTTTGATGAGTAAAATCATCTGGTGTTAGACAGAGTAAAACAATAAAGGAACCATTTTTGGCCAGCTCAGGCAGGAATGGGTTAATCACTTGTTAACTCATTGCTGCCTAGGATGTCTGAGGGTTCTCTCTTTGATGAGTAAAATCATCTGGTGTTAGACAGAGTAAAACAATAAAGGAACCATTTTTGACCAGCTCAGGCAGGAATGGGTTAATTATTTGTTAACTCATTGCTGCCTAGGATGTCTGAGGGTTCTCTCTTTGATGAGTAAAATCATCTGGTGTTAGACAGAGTATAACAATAATTCCTATGTTACAGGTCTTTTTCACTTGGGAGAACATTGCAAAAGTCTTCAGCGTCTTGATGTTAGCTGGTGTCCTGCCATAACAGAAGTCGGGGCAAGGCATGTTCTACAAGGCTGTCCAAACCTCAAACATTTAGGTACAGGTACAATAATTATTGTCTACACTGCATTACAGTATATTATTATGAATTTATTTTATTTATACAGTACAAGGTAAGGTTGATAGAGCGTTGGAGTAGTAAACCGAAGGTTGTAGGTTCTACAACCTAACATCTTTTGCAGATCTTCGTTTCCGTGCTTCATTGTTGAGATATTTCAGTTTCTTTGATATGCAAATTAAATACTTTGACATCACACGTGTATAATGAGTTATTGGAGAAAGTTCTATATCTTTGCTATTATCAAACGAAATCACTTCGAAGCCGATCCTGTGCGTCTATTTCGCATACAGCATTAGACATACAGATTTTTAATTGATTTCGTTTGATAATAGCAAAGATACCGAACCTTCTCTGATAACTCATTATACACGTGTATATCAAAAAAATTGAAATATCTCAACGAGGCATGGAAATGAAGATCTGCAAAAGATGTTACTTTGTCGTTTTGAGAGTTCTTTCATTTAAGACAATCATTTTCGCTTCATAGGCACTTTAAGGTTGGCTCCATACAGTTTCTTGAAAAACGGAAAATACAAGTTTGAGAGTCCAATACACTTGATTAAACAATTCGGAAAAAGAATAAAACTAAATGTTATGCATAGTTAAACAGTCTGACAATCAAAAAGTGTTACCAAATAAATAGCAACAGTTGTTGCTATGGCAACAATGACGTTTCAAAATGGCTTCCAGTTACCCTTCAAACTAATTTAATTCGAAAAAAACTTTGGTGACCCCCAATTTCTTTTCATTAAAACTTTTCTTGAAGTATGAGTAATCAATTGACAAAATTCCGTAGAACAAATAATTTTCTTTCCGGAAAAATAGGAAAAATAATGTTTGTTAATTTTTTAAAAATTTCGTTCTACAGAATTTTTTTAAAATCGGCCTATTGATTTCTCATACTTCAAGAAAAGTTTTAATGACAAAAAAATTGGGGTCACCAAAGTTTTTTTCAATTACCAAAGGGTAATTGGCAGCCATTTTGAAAAGTCATTGTTGCCATAGCAACAACTGTTGCTATTTATTTGGTAACAGTTTTTGACTGTCAGACTGTTTAACTATGCATAACATTTAGTTTTATTCGTTTTCCGAATTGTTTAATCATGTATTTTGGACTCTCAAACTTGTATTTTCCATTTTGCAAGAAACTGTGTGGAGCCACCTTAAATAGTTTTTATTTTGATAAGATGTATGTGGTGACAAAAAATCTTTTTCTAGTTCCTCACAACATTTTCCATATTATATTTGAAAGTGAACATGCTGATGAGTTCTGACACAAAGTGAAACAGTCAGAAATGTGTTGTATTTTAACTAGTTTTTACAACATTTTATAACCTTCACTGTTCTTAAAAATCACCCCTCAAAATGTTGGAAATAGCGTTTCCGAGACTCATTAAATTTCAAAAATCTCTGGGGGGGCATGCCCCCGGAGCCCCCTAGAAAAATCCCTTTTTATCAATGCCCCCCCCTGGAAAATTGGAACCTTAAGAGGCCTTGAGAAATACAGTAATACAAAAACTATATACAGAAGTATTTCTATTTCCAAGCCTGTTTCATGTAGCTAATATTATTGTTTTATTTATTTAGGGTTAGTTCGTTGTGACAAGGTATCAGATGCTGAAGTTAATGAATTAAGTTCCCAATTCCCTCAAGTTTTTCTAAGTACTGTTAAAACAGTCATGAATAAAATTTTTATCGAAAGACTAAAAGACACAATTAACTAACATTGATGAAATAATACAGACACTGGTAAGCAATTTTTGTAGCAAAAGTTGTAACAGTAATAAAAAAGGAAGTATATAATATTGGAAGTCAAATGCTGTTGGTGCTCAATATTAACCCATAATTGCTGCCTAGGATGGCTCAGGATTTTCTCTCTGACTAAAATTATCTGGTGTTACACAGAGTAAAACAATAAAGGGACTGCTTAGAGCATCGTTTTTTCCTGAGCTGAAGCTGAGAGCCACAGTCAAGGGGCCACAAATCACACTGTTGGAGTAAAACAATAAAGGGATCATTTTTGATCAGCTCCGGTAGGAATGGGTTAATCACTTGTTAACTCATATTTGCTGCCTAGGATGGCTGAGGGTTCTCTCTTTGATGACTGTAAAATCATCTGGTGTTAGGCAGATAAAACAATAAAGGAACCATTTTTGACCAGCTCAGGCAGGAATGGGTTAATCACTTGTTAACTCATTGCTGCCTACGATGTCTGAGGGTTCTCTCTTTGATGAGTAAAATCATCTGGTATTAGACACAGTAAAACAATAAAGGAATAATTTTTGACCAGCTCAGGCAGGAATGGGTTAATCACTTGTTAACTCATTGCTGCCTAGGATGTCTGAGGGTTCTCTCTTTGATGAGTAAAATCATCTGGTGTTAGACACAGTAAAACAATAAAGGAATAATTTTTGACCAGCTCAGGCAGGAATGGGTTAATCACTTGTTAACTCATTGCTGCCTAGGATGTCTGAGGGTTCTCTCTTCGATGAGTAAAATCATCTGGTGTTAGACAGAGTAAAACAATAAAGGGACCATTTTTGACCAGCTCAGACAGCAGAGGTAGAGTAGAGCCTCTTGAGTGAACAACAATGTTTAAATTTGAATATCTCAGTGGTTAGTGTGCCAATGCATTGCTTCAGAGAGCTTGAGTTCGATTGCCAGTTTGGGGGAATCAGACTTTTGAATATTATTATTGTACTGTATTAAGTTATTTTATACAATAATATGACAATAATATTTGAAGTACGATATACAGTCTGTAGTTCCATGCACTCTAGTTAATAATTTACAGTATTTATTTTATTGTATCACAGTTAGGTAGATACTTGGTTTAATAAATACTGTACCAACTTTACATTACACCCAATTATAATAATACAGCTGTACCAATATAAACACTGTAATCTAAGAATTACTTGTATTACACCATAGGTGCTAGAGGGGGGCATGAATCATGCATAAAGTTCTTTGGTGAAATTAAACCATTCTGCTTCTCTCTAAAAAACAAAAGGAGGTAACAAGTTTTGATACTACTGTCCTGATAACCCTATCAGTCATCTAAACTGTTCTTCCTAGAGGTCCAGTAAGGACCATCCTTCATTGATCTAGTGTTACTACAGAAGGAAACTGGAGTAAACTAAACTAACTTTATTTATACTGGATAACTCTATCATTCATAAATCTAAACTGTTCTCTCTTGAGGTCCAGTAAGGACCATCCTTCATTGATCCAGTGTTACCCAGAGTAAACTAAACTAACTTTATTTATACTGGATAACACTATCAGTTATATCTAAACTGTTCTCTCTAGAGGTCCAGTAAAGACCATCCTTCATTGATCCAGTGTTGCTACTGTACAGGAGGAAACTAGAGTAAACTAAACTAACTTTATTTATACTGGATAACTCTATCAGTCATATCTAAATCACTGACCTGTATATTAACATGTATACAGGTCAGTGATCTAAACTGTTCTCCCTAGAGGTCCAGTAAGGACCATCCCTCATTGATCCAGTGTTTACTACAGGAGGAAACTGGAGTACCCAGGAAAAACCTGTGCTGTTTGGTAGAGTTAATAATTATGAATTATATACATGTACATGTAGTAATGTAAATCTGATAGTTCACTCACACGTCGTACTGTAAATGTTCCAGCACTGCATTGATATGTTCTTTGGGAATCTCTCCATCGATCATTGCAAGGTATGTGTACAGCTCTTTGAATGTGTTAAAGTCGATTCTGCAAGGACCTCCCTCCAGATCTGTAGTCAGAATCTCACACACTGTCTTCATGGCCATGGCTAAGTTCTATGGCAATAAAAAACATACACAGTAACAGGTCGACCTCACATCCAAAATTAAGGATTATATATCCTTAATTCTCAACTCACCTAGAATTAAGGATTATCCTTAATTTTAAATAAACTCATCCCCCATACCCCAACCCCTAACCACAACCCCCCAGTAACCCTAAACCTAACCAAAAACCCCTGGACCCTAAACCTAGTCACAACCCTCCGGACCCACCGGTCACAATTTGAACAACCAAGTGCTGTGGAAGAACCATCTGCCTGAAAAATACAGGCAAGATTTTCTGCTAGAGATTATTTATATTATTAATATATTGGGTTGTATTTGTGCGGTAATAGTAAATCTGCCACTGCAAGTGAAAGAGTAGTTTAAAAAAAAACCAGCTACTATTACCGCACAAATACAACCCAATATATTAATTATAAATAATCTCTAGCAGAAAATCTTGCCTGTATTTTTCAGGCAGATGGTTCTTCCACAGCACTTGGTTGTTCAAAAAATGACCCACCTCTCAAACCCCAACCAAAACACCCCTCTAGGATTTTTAGCTTTATGTGTTCAAGTTTAACATCCCGCTTGTGGGACAGATAAATTAAGGCCATGTCTTAATTGTAGCCCTATTTTAAAATTAAGGCCATGTCTTAATTCGAGCCCCATTTTACAATTAAGATGTTACACTTAATTTTGGTAAGGGATATCATGTTGACAGTAATGTGTAAGACTTCATTTATTATCTATTGTGGGGCCACTGGGAAAATGCTCTCTAATTTCCAGTCTAATATTTGTCAGTTGTTTGCTGTACAAGCTGTGTTAGTTAGTAATACTCAGAAAAACTCTGAGCTCTAAGCGGGACTCAAACCCACAACCTTCTGAATGCTAGCCAGATGCTCTAACCATTGAGGCACTAGAACTCAGATAGTGGAGCAAGGTTAATTAAGGTACTTATACCTTAGACTGTGCCCAGTCCTCCAGGAATGAGTCTTAACCGCTCGGTTACAAGTACTTGTTGGTCTACAAGTCGTGTTGTAATGACTGTTGTGTCTTAGGACTGGGCACAGTCTAAGGTATAAGTACCTGAATTAACCTTGCTCCGCTATCTGAGTTCTAGTGGCTCAATGGTTAGAGCGTCTGGCTAGCATTCAGAAGGTTGTGGTTTGACGAGTCCCGCTTAGAGCTCAGAGTTTTTCTGAGTTATTACTAACCAACAGCTTGTACAGCAAACAACTGACAATTATTACTAACATCAAGCTGCAATTTCTGAAACTAACTAATTTCCAGACTGTTAACCATTTCTCCCTTTGATGAGTAAAATTATCTGGTGTCAGACAGAGTAAAACAATAAAAAACCCATTTTTGGCCAGCTCAGGTAGGAAATTGGGTTAATCCATTTCCACCAAGATTGCTTCGATAAAAACCTCTTCCAAAATTACCTCACTAATTGTCACTGCAGCCAAGGCAAGGTAATGTAGCCATGTTATTTCTTCAGCAAAACTCCCAAGTCTAAAAAAAAACAGGTTATTGGTTGGTTGCCTTGGTTTTGGGGGTTGTAGCAAATGAGGCAAACGTTTGAATAGTTATTACATTTAATTTATACATTAAAATTTTTTTAATCTTACACTTTTAAGTACCTTAAAATCTCAGATAGGGTGTCGTTTGGTAGTGACAAATGTCTCCATTTTTCTTCCAGCGATGACAATTCAATTATTGGCTTTGAACCCAACTGTTAAAGAAATTATCAATTGTGTAGAACCTCTGACCCTGTAAACTATATCCCAACTTTTCCCTAACCACTGTCCTTTAGGAGGCGGTTGCCAAGTCAAGGTTAGTCAATAAGTTCTGTATTATATTTTTCTTAAACTCATTAATAATTCATGAGGAAAACAATGAAATCAGTTACTGAGACATTGTGAAATGTGGGAAATTAATATAAACACCCATAAATTAAGACTTTACTGTACCTCAAATTTCTCTTTAAATACTGATTTGTTCAAGAAGCTATACCATACACTCAAAAGCTGTTTATTACCTGATTTGAAAATACCTCAAAGTGCATTAAAAAACTCGGCTATCATCTTGTTTTTCAACATACTTCTCGATGTTTTCAAATCAGATAATAAACGGCTTCTCGTGTATGATATATATTTACATAATAATGGTGGTAATTAATGCTGGTTACCCACATGTGTAAAACACCCCAGTTCTATGCCAGCAAGTTGTTACAAAGGCTGTTCTAAATACAAGTTGTCACCTGGATGCATTTGCACTGGTTATTCCCAGTTTGGTAACATTAGTCTGTAACAAGTTGTCAACAACTTGTAACAAGGTTGATGACTTATTCAATGGGCTTGTGACAAGTTGTTCCAACAATTTACCACTCTGTACTTAACAAGTTGCCACAAGGTTGACTAGAGCTGCTCCACACACCACTAAATTCCGAGTACTGGGAATTAGATATTTGGCTGTACCTTGCAATAACGCACTTGGAGCTGCTCCCAAGTAATCGATTATTTTTCCCTTTTTTTCCACAATCGATTATACTAAACAATAATCGGATCATCTATAACAACCCTGCACAGCATGATGCCAGAATGATTTAATCTTGTTTTGTTAAACAAATAAGTAATGACTGATTACGAACATGCCTTAGTTAAACCAATTATTCATAAACTGATTAACCAATAGTATTGCAGTATCATTTAGGAGTGTCAAGTGTAAACTAAACATCGTCTCTGTCTTGTCATGTCTCTTGTGTGAACTGTGAGAGCCTCAGAAAGTGCGCAATTTATAACCGTGATTAAACAGTGATTAAAACGTGAATAGTGACTGAATTGTTGGGTGACAACAAGGGAGGCAATTCCCAACAAATTTAGTAAAAACTTTATAAAAGCACCCCCTTCCTTTGAATGGACAAACCACCATGGACATGTCGTATTTAATTCATGACATATTTAAGCAATACGATTAATCGATTGTTGACAACGATTAATCGATTACAACAACAAGCTGGTAATCACAACTTGCTAACAGACTTACTGCAAGCTTGTTGCAAACACATCCTATTAACAAGCTGTGAGATTTTTACATGTGAAGATTGGGCTCTGTTCAAAATATCAGTGCATGTATTTTGTTGCTAAAAATCTCGGCAATTAATTACGACTTTTTCACTTTCCATTAAGTACTACCTGAATACCTGTTTATGCAGGACTCCCAGGAGACCTTGTGTTACTGGTTTTTCCAAAGCTGAGCCAAGAGGAACCTCAAGACGATCTTTGACTGGAAGTGGTTGTCCTTTTGACAATGCTTCAAAATAACTGTTTTAAAAAAATAAAGCATGAAATGAAGGATGAATACTGTATTACACTTTTGGTTAATTTTGAACAGTCAGTCAAAGCCATAGGACACCAACCATTCATCCATCAATCCAACCAATCAACCATCCAACCAACAACCAACCAACCTAACCAATCAACCATCTAAACAACCAACCATCTAACCAACCAATCAACCATCTAACCAATCAACCATCTAACCAATCAACCATCTAACCAATCAATCATCCAACCAACAGACCATCTAACCAATCAACCAACCAACCAACCAACCAATAAACCATCCAAAAAACCAACCATCTCACCAATCGACCATCCCACCAATCAACCATCCAACCAACCAATCAACCATCTAACCAATCAACCATCCAACCAATCATCCCACCAACCAATCAACCATCTAATCAATCAATCAACCAACCAACCAACCAACAATCTAACCAATCAACCATCTAACCAATCAACCAACCATCTAGTAAACCATCCATCTAACCAACCAACCAATCAACCATCCAACCAACCAACCAATCAACCATTCAACCAACCAATCAACCATCTAATCAATCAATCAACCAACCAACCAACAATCTAACCAACCAACCATCTAATCAACCAACCATCTAACCAATCAATTATCTATCTAACCATTCAACCAACCATCTAACCAATCAACTATCTATCTAACCATCCAACCAACCATCTAACCAATCAATCATCCAACCAACCATCTGACCAATCAACCAAACCAACCATCTAACCAATCAATCATCCAACCAACCATCTGACCAATCAACCAAACCAACCATCTAACCAATCAACCATCCAACTGTTCATCCAACCATCTAACCAATCAATCAACCACCCAACCAATCAACCAACCAACCAATCAACCAAGAAACCAACCAATCAATTAACCAATCAACCAACTATAAACTAACCAATCAACCAACTATATTAAAAGCAACACAACAAACTCTATCTATGAAATTCCGCATTAAGTTGACTTACGCGGCGGACCATTCTAAAACATCGTTTGGTTGAGTCCTTATAGCAGCCTTGGTGAATTGTTTTAAAATATCTGGTAATTCTGGAGGAATATTTATTTGTTGTGAGCAATAAATTGGTTCATCTGTGGCAGTCATTTTCACTCTCTCTCACTTTGAAAATATCAAAAACAAAAGTTTGAATAAAAGATGGCGAATTGTTTCCATGGTTATTGCTAGCCCCAGTCCCCACGCGCGAGTCTCCACAAGAGCCCAAACCTCCAGATTGTGATATAAAAGTTTCGATTCGATAAAATCGTATAAAATACTGTAGCAAGCTCTGGAAACACAAGCGTCTGCACGCAGGCTACTGTAGTTATTGATGAAGGTATTGATCTTACAGTATAAATATGTAATATATACGATATGTTAAAACAATTTTGTTTCTGTAAAAATTGCCAAAAAAATATCCAAAATTGCGTTTGGGCAAGCTGTGCTGAATCTTAAATAAATTACAAATAAATTACGAATGGATTACGAATAAATTGCGAATAAATTACAGATAGATTACAAATAAATTACAAATTACGAATGAATTACAAATAAATTACGAATGAATTACAAATAAATTATGAATAAATTACGAATAAATTACAAATAAATTGAGTAAATTACGAACAAATTACAAATAAATTACAAATATAGAATGAATGAATTTGAATGAATTACAAATAAATTATGAATAAATTACCAACAAAATACGAGTAAATTACGAACAAAATACGAATAAATTACGAACAAAATACGAATAAATTACGAACAAAATACGAATAAATTACAAACAAAATACGAATAAATTACGAATGAATTACGAACATAATACGAATGAATTACGAACAATATACGAATAAATTACGAACAAATAATTATGCTTGTGAATAAATTACATATTTGCTGTCTTTTTGCTTTTCTAGTCCTAAAGTCGTTCTTCTCTGTTTTATGAATCATGTCTGATTTTTCTGTTTGGTCATTCCTCGTTCTAATTATTGTCTATGTCATTTTAAAGTTTCTGAATCTTGGCGAACAGCCAAAACCTCCAAAATTGTTTTACCATAAAGAAGACACGTTTGTTGATAAAGTCTTGGAACTCTGCCCGATATTTCATGAAAGGTAAAGCTTATTATCACGTTTATACTCTGTATCTTCAATAAAAATAAAGCAGCAATTTGCTTAGAATAGTGAGTGACTAATAATTAATATCTAAATTTACCTTTTTATAGTAAATTTTCACATTATAAACTGTTTATTTATATATAGTCAATTTCAATTTGTTGTGGGTGGGGTGTTAAAATGTAATTTAATTACTTCCAGCTTGGAGTTTGTAAAGTTTTGTTGGTTCTTGCTCTACAAGCTGTCGTTAGTTAGTATAGTACTTTCAGCTTGGAGTTTGTAACGTTTTGTTAGTTCTTGCTCTACAAGCTGTCGTTAGTTAGTATAGTACTTTGAGCTTGGAGTTTGTAAAGTTTTGTTAGTTCTTGCTCTACAAGCTGTCGTTAGTTAGTATAGTACTTTCAGCTTGGAGTTTGTAAAGTTTTGTTAGTTTTTGCTCTACAAGCTGTCGTTAGTTAGTATAGTACTTTGAGCTTGGAGTTTGTAAAGTTTTGTTAGTTCTCGCTCTAGAAGCTGTCACTAGTTAGTATAGTATTTTCAGTTTGGGGTTTGTAAAGTTTTGTCAGTTCTTGCTCTACAAGCTGTCGTTAGATAGTATAGTACTATCAGCTTGGATTTTGTAAAGTTTTGTTAGTTCTTAAGCTCTACAAGCTGTTGTTAGTTAGTATAGTACTTTCAGCTTGGAGTTTGTAAAGTTTTGTTAGTTCTTGCTCTACAAGCTGTCGTTAGATAGTATAGTACTATCAGCTTGGAGTTTGTAAAGTTTTGTTAGTTCTTGCTCTACAAGCTGTCGTTACTTTCAGCTTGGAGTTTGTACAGTTTTGTTAGTTCTTGCTCTACAAGCTGTCGTTAGATAGTATAGTACTTTCAGTTTGGGGTTTGTAAAGTTTTGTCAGTTCTTGCTCTACAAGCTGTCGTTAGATAGTATAGTACTATCAGCTTGGAGTTTGTAAAGTTTTGTTAGTTCTTGCTGTACAAGCTGTCGTTAGTTAGTATAGTACTTTCAGCTTGGAGTTTGTAAAGTTTTGTTAGTTCTTGCTCTACAAGCTATACTAGTTAGTATAGTACTTTCAGCTTGGAGTTTGTAAAGTTTTATTAGTTCTTGCTCTACAAGCTGTCATTAGTTAGTAATTAGTACTTTCAGTTTGGAGTTTGTAAAGTTTTGTTAGTTCTTGCTCTACAAGCTGTCATTAGTTAGTAATTAGTACTTTCAGTTTGGAGTTTGTAAAGTTTTGTTAGTTCTTGCTCTACAAGCTGTCATTAGTTAGTTTTGTACTTTCAGCAAAGTTTTGTTAGTTCTTGATCAACAGAGAGACAGCTAGGACTCCTGACAGGACTTTAACCCATGTGGGAAAACATTGTGAATCTATTTTTTTTTTCCTAGATATGTTCCTCCATTATTATGGGGCAAAAATGGTCATTTACAGACATTTGCATTTGCTAAAGTTAGTCCTGTTCTTGACTTCAAGCCAACCAGTCGCCATAGTGTAAAGCTAGAAGATAACTCTACTGTTATATTTGATATTTTTGAACCAACTGTGGAAGAAAAAGAAGAGGTCTGTTTTTTACAACACATGTATAAGTGGAGTAGACTGTTGAGTGAAGTGGAATATGGAGTGAAGTGGAGTGGAGACTGGAGTAGAATGGAGTGGAGTAGAGTGAAGTGCAAAGGAGTGAAGTGGGTTGGATTGGAGTAGAGTGAAATGGAGTGACGTGGAGTGAAGTGTAATGGAGTGAAGTGGTTTGGAGTAGAGTAGAATAGAGTAGAGTGAAATGGAGTGGAGTGAAGTGGAGTAAAGTGAAGTGCAAAGTAGTGAAGTGGGTTGGATTGGAGTAAGAGCTAAGAGTGAAATAGAGTGGAGTAAAGTGAAATGGAGTGAAGTGGAGTAAAGTGAAATGGAGTGAAGTGGAGTAAAGTGAAGTGGAGTAAAGTGAAGTGGAGTAAAGTGAAGTGGAGTGAAGTGTAATGGAGTGAAGTGGGTTGGAGTAGAGTAGAATATAGTAGAGTGAAATGGAGTGGAGTGAAGTGGAGTAAAGTGAAGTGGAGTGGAGTGAAGTGCAAAGTAGTGAAGTGGGTTGGATTGGAGTAAGAGTAGAGTGATAGAGTGGAGTAAAGTGTAATGGAGTGAAGTGGGTTAATGGAATGGAATGGAATGGAGTAGAGTAGAGTGAAATGCAGTGGAGTGAAGTGGAGTGGAGTAGAGTAGAGTGCAATGGAGTGAAGTGGAGTGGTCAGTAGAGTGAAATGGAGTGGAATGAAGTGGAGTAGAGTGAAATGGAGTTGAGTGAAGTTGAGTGAAGTGGAGTAGAGTGAAGTGGGTTGGAGTGGAGTGGAGTGAAGTGCAATGAAGTGGAGTGGGTAATGCAAAGTAGAGTAGATTGAAATGGAGTGAAGTGGAGTAAAGTGAAGTGGAGTGAAGTGCAAAGTAGTGAAGTGGGTTGGATTGGAGTAGAGTAGAGTGAAACGGAGTGGAGTAAAGTGAAGTGTAATGGAGTGAAGTGGGTTAGAATGGAATGGAGTAGAGTAGAGTGAAATGCAATGGAGTGAAGTGGAGTAGAGTAGTGTAGAGTGAAATGGAGTGGTGGGATGAAGTGGAGTAGAGTTAAATGGAGTGGAGTGAAGTTGAGTAAAGTGAAGTTGAGTGGAGTGGAGTGGAGTGGGTTGGAGTGGAGTAGAGTAGAGTGAAGTGAAGTGGGTTGGAGTGGAGTAGAATGAAGTGCAATGGAGTGGAGTGGGTAATGCAGAGTAGAGTAGAGTGAAATGGAGTGGAATGAAGTAAAGTGGAGTGCAATGGAGTGGGTTGGAGTGGTCAGTAGAGTAGAGTAGAGTAGAGTAGAGTAGAGTAGAGTAGAGTAGAGTAGAGTAGAGTAGAGTAGAGTAGGGTAGGGTAGGGTAGGGTAGGGTAGGGTAGGGTAGGGTAGGGTAGGGTAGGGTAGGGTAGGGTAGGGTAGGGTAGGGTAGGGTAGGGTAGGGTAGGGTAGGGTAGAGTAGAGTAGAGTAGAGTAGAGTAGAGTGAAATGGAGTGGAGTGAAGTGGAGTAGAGTGCAATGGAGTGAAGTGGAGTAGAGTAGAGTGAAATGGATTGAATTGAAGTGGAGTATAGTGAAGTGGAGTAGAGTGAAATGGAGGGGAGTGAAATGGAGTGGAGTGAAGTGGAGTAGAGTGAAGTGGAGTAGAGTGAAATGGAGTGGAGTAAAGTGAAGTGGAATGCAGTGAAGTGAAGTGGAGTGGAGTGGAGTAATGTACTGACTGTGTTGAAAGTGCAGTGCAGTGATGGTATAATTATTATTAATTATTGGTATGTTGATTTGTGTAGATTGTGATTGACTTCACTATTGCTGTAGTTCCTGGTATAGCTAATGATAGCAAGGCAGCTTATATTCAATCATTTTGTGAGTGTTCAACCAGTCTTGGATATCGTGTTGTTGTTCTTAATCACTTGGGTGTCTTGCCAGCAAAACTCACATCTAAAAGAATTTTTACATATGGTAAGTCTTGTATGCGAGACCTTACGTTACATTGTGAGACCTTACATTACATTATGAGACCTTACATTGTGAGACCTTACATTACATTATGAGACCTTACATTGTGAGACCTTACATTACATTATGAGACCTTACATTGTGAGACCTTACATTACATTGTGAGACCTTACATTACATTGTGAGACCTTACATGTATTATAATTTTGTTTATAATTTCAGGTAGTACACATGAACTTGATGCAATGGTTAGTTTTATCTTAAACAATTATTCTAATACTCATCTTATTGGTGTTGGTTTTTCTTTGGGTGGAAATATCTTGGTGAAGTATTTGGGAGAACATCCTGAACATCAGACGAATTTTGTTTCTGCTATATCAATATGTCAAGGTTATGATGTTATGAAGTAAGCATGCTTTGTTCATCTGATGACATGACATGTGCATTAGAGTATTATAGTACAGTACAATACAGTATTGAGTACAGTGTAGTAACAGTACAGTACAGTACAGTACAGTACAGCCAGTGTAGTACAGTATAGTACTGTGCAATACATACAGTACAGTGTAGTATTAGTACAGTACAGTACAGCCAGTGTAGTACAGTATAGCACAGTGCAGTACATACAGTACAATACAGTGTAGTATTAGTACACTCACTTTTAGCCAGTGTAGTACAGTATAGTACAGTACAGTGCAGTACATACAGTACAGTGTAGTAACAGTACAGTACAGCCAGTGTAGTACAGTATAGTACAGTGCAGTACATACAGTACAGTGTAGTATTAGTACAGTACAGCCAGTGCACTGGCTGTACTGTACTAATACTACACTGTACTGTATGTACTGTACTGTACTGTACTGTACTGTACACAATAAAGTACAATATAAGTGTAGTACAGTACAGTACGGTGTAGTACAGTACAATACTGCCAGTGCAATGCAGTACAGTAGTCACTACAGTGCAGTACAGTACAATGTAGTACAGTACGGTGTAGTACAGTACAATACTGTCAGTGCAATGCAGTACAGTAGTCACTACAGTGCAGTACAGTACAATGTAGTACAGTAGTCACTACAGTGCAGTACAGTACAATACTGTCAGTGTAATACAGTACAGTAGTCACTACAGTGCAGTACAGTACAGTACAGTACAGTACAATACTGTCAGTGTAATGCAGTAGTCACTACAGTGTAGTACAGTACAATACTGTCAGTGCAATGCAGTACAGTAGTCACTACAGTGCAGTACAGTACAATACTGTCAGTGTAATGCAGTAGTCACTACAGTGTAGTACAGTACAATACTGTCAGTACAATGCAGTACAGTAGTCACTACAGTGCAGTACAGTACAATGTAGTACAGTAGTCACTACAGTGCAGTACAGTACAATGCAGTACAGTCTGTCACTACAGTGCAGTACAGCACAATACAGTATGGTGTAGTACAGTACAATACAGTACAGTGTAGTACAGTATAGTGCAGTACAGTACAATACTGTCAGTGCAATGCAGTATAGTACAGTACAGTACAGTGTAGTACAGTACAATGCAGTACAGTCTGTCACTACAGTGCAGTACAGTACAATACAGTATGGTGTAGTACAGTACAATACAGTACAGTGTAGTACAGTATAGCGTAGTACAGTACAATACTGTCAGTGCAATGCAGTACAGTACAGTACAGTGTAGTACAGTACAATGCGGTACAGTACAATACTGTCAGTGCAATGCAGTGTAGTACAGTACAATACAGTACAGTGTAGTACAGTACAATACTGTCAGTGCAATGCACTACAGTGTAGTACAGTACAGTACAGTACAGTACAGTACAGTACAATACAGTACAATACTGTCAGTCCAATGCAGTACAGTAGTCACTACAGTGCAGAACAGTACAATGCAGTACAGTAGAGTACAGTGCAGTACAGTACAGTACAGTACAGTACAGTACAGTACCGTACCATACAGTAGAATACAGTACAGTGCAGTAGAGTAGAGTAGAGTAGAGTAGAGTAGAGTAGAGTAGAGTAGAGTAGAGTAGAGTAGAGTAGAGTAGAGTAGAGTAGAGTAGAGTAGAGTACAATACAGTACAGTACAGTACAGTACAATACAGTACAGTACAATACAGTACAGTACAATACAGTACAGTACAGTACCATACAGTAGAATACAGTACAGTGCAGTAGAGTAGAGTAGAGTAGAGTAGAGTAGAGTAGAGTAGAGTAGAGTAGAGTAGAGTAGAGTAGAGTACAGTACAGTATAATACAGTACAGTAGATCTAGAGTAGAGTAGATCTAGAGTAGAGTAGAGTAGGGTAGGGTAGGGTAGGGTAGGGTAGGGTAGGGTAGGGTAGGGTAGGGTAGGGTAGAGTAGAGTACACTGTGCAGTGCAGTACAGTACAGTATGGTGTAGTACAGTACAATACTGTCAGTGCATTATGCAGTACAGTAGTCACTACAGTGAAGTACAGTACAATGCAGTACAGTAGAGTACAATAGAGTACAGTACAGTGCAGTAGAATACAGTACAGTACAGTAGAGTTACAGTGCAGTAGAGTACAGTTCAGTACAGTACAGTAGTGCTGTACAGTATGCTACAGTACATTATGTAACTAATACACTACAGTACAATGCAGTAATTAGTAATGCTACAGACTACAGTACAGTACAGTACAGTACAGGTAACAAAGGTCAATGACCAAACATATTCTTAAGATGTGATTTCTTAATGTGTATAGGGCTTCTCTAATGCTTGAAGAATGGGATGGACTTCGTCGTGGTTACAATTGGCTCATTACACAACGAGTTAAACAAATTATTAAAAGACACATTAAAGAACTATTAGGAGGAACAAGTAATTATCAACAATTTAAAAGAAACAAAGTTTTAATGGCAACATCTCTTCAAGAAATTGATAAACATTTTGTCAGGTATGCAAAACCTTATTAACTCATTCCTTGCCTTAGCTGGCCAAAAATGGTCCCAATTTATTGTTTTACTGTGTTTAACACCAGATGATTGTACTCATCAACGAGAGAACCCTCAGACATCCTAGGCAGCAATGAGTTAACAAGTGATTAACCCATTCCTGCCTGAGCTGGTCAAAAATGGTTCCTTTATTGTTTCAGTGTGTAACACCAGATGATTTTACTCATCAAAGAGAGAACCCTCAGACATCCTAGGCAGCAATGAGTTAACAAGTGATTAACCCATTCCTGTCTGAGCTGGTTAAAAATGGTTCCTTTATTGTTTTACTGTGTCTAACACCAGATGATTTTACTCATCAAAGAGAGAACCCTCAGACATCCTAGGCAGCAATGAGTTAACAAGTGATTAACCCATTCCTGTCTGAGCTGGTCAAAAATGGTTCCTTTATTGTTTTACTCTGTCTAACACCAGATGATTTTACTGATCAAAGAGAGAACCCTCAGCCATCCTAGGCAGCAATGAGTTAACAAGTGATTAACCCATTCCTGCCTGAGCTGGCCAAAAATGGTTCCCCAAAACAGCTCCTTTAATTTTTTACTGTCTAATTCCAGACAATTTCATCTTGGCCACATGCACATGTGAGAAGATCGAGTGTCCATTCACACTGACAATATTTTTTTTTATTTTACAGGAGAATGGCTGGATATGAAAGTTTAGCAGATTACTACAGCAACAGCAGTAGCTCAAAATACATCAACAATGTACTGTAACAAAATGATTTCTATTGCAACATGAGAGAGGGGGAGAGAATGGAGGGAGAGGGAGGGAGAAAAGGGGAGAGGATGGAGGAAGAGGAGTTAAAGGGGGACAGAGGAAAGGAGAGAGAGTTGGGAGGGAGAGAGGAAAGGAAGGGAAAGAGAGGGAAAGAAGGGAGAGAAGAGAGCTGGTGAGACAGAGGAAAGGAAGAGGAGGGAAGGAGAGGGGAAAGGAAGAGGAGAGCAGGAGCGAGAGAGGAAAGGAAGAGGAGAGCAGGAGCGAGAGAGGAAAGGAAGAGGAGAGCAGGAGGGAGAGAGGAAAGGCAGAGAAGGAAAGGAGAGGGGAAAGGAAGAGGAGAGCAGGAGCGAGAGAGGAGAGGAAGAGAAGGAGAGGAAAGGAAGAGGAGGAGAGCAGGAGCAAGAGAGGAAAGGAAGAGGAGAGCAGGAGCGAGAGAGGAAAGGAAGAGGAGAGCAGGAGGGAGAGAGGAAAGGAAGAGGAGGAGAGCAGGAGGGAGAGAGGAAAGGAAGAGAAGGAGAGGAAAGGACGAGGAGGAGAGCAGGAGTGAGAGAGGAAAGGAAGAGGAGAGCAGGAGCGAGAGAGGAAAGGAAGAGAAGGAAAGGAGAGGGGAAAGGAAGAGGAGAGCAGGAGCGAGAGAGGAGAGGAAGAGAAGGAGAGGAAAGGAAGAGGAGGAGAGCAGGAGCAAGAGAGGAAAGGAAGAGGAGAGCAGGAGCGAGAGAGGAAAGGAAGAGGAGAGCAGGAGGGAGAGAGGAAAGGAAGAGGAGGAGAGCAGGAGGGAGAGAGGAAAGGAAGAGAAGGAGAGGAAAGGACGAGGAGGAGAGCAGGAGTGAGAGAGGAAAGGAAGAGGAGAGCAGGAGCGAGAGAGGAAAGGAAGAGAAGGAGAGCAGGAGCGAGAGAGGAAAGGACGAGGAGGAGAGCAGGAGGGAGAGAGGAAAGGAAGAGAGGGAGAAGAGGAGAAGGAGGGAAGGAGAGGGAGAACAGGACTGGGAGAGAGGAAACGAGGGGAAGGAGAGGAGGGAGAGAGGAAATAAAGAGGGAGAGGAAAGGAAGGGAAGGAGAGGGAGAGCAGGAGGGAGAGAGGAGAAGAAGAGCAGGAGGGAGGAAAGGAGAGGAAAGGAAGAGAAGGAGAGGAAAGGAAGAGAAGGAGAGGAAAGGAAGAGGAGGGAGAGAGGAAAGGAAGAGGAGGAGGGAAGGAGGAGAGAGGAAAGGAAGAGGAGGGAAGGAGAGGGAGAGCAGGAGGGAGAGAGGAGAGGAGGGAAGGAGAGGGAAGGAAGGGAAGGAGAGGGAGAGAAGAAAGGAAGAGGAGGAGGGAAGGAGAGGGAAAGAGGGAAGGAGGCTAGGGAGGAAAGGAGAGGGAGAACAAATGTGGTGGTGAGGAAGCGTATTTGATATGTTCTTCAAATATTTCCTATTTTTGCTCCAACTTTAGATCAAGATTCCAATGTTATTAATAAATTCTGAAGATGATCCGCTGGTGCCAAATCAACTTCTCGCAACTCCACAGAATTATGTAAACAGTATGTGTAGCCCTCTCTATAAAAATTACAGCTCATTCTATCAATTCTTATCAAATTCATTAATAATTCATGACGAAAATTCAAAAGAAATGAATGTTTAATCAGCATCTTTAAATACGGATAAAACATTGATTAATAAAACATCAATGTTTTATCAAAGTTAATAGGCACTAGTGGCTCATTCAGAATCATCCTCAGAGACATGAGAAAATTTTTCATGTCTTACACTGCTAAAGTCAACCGAAAAATTTTCGGCTGACTCGAGCGGGATTTGAACTCGCACCTTCGGGATTCCGGTCCGCCGCTCTACCTGTTGAGCTATCGAGCCGCACAGGGATTGGAGGCGAGTTCTATCCAACTTAAGTGCACGAGATATTCTCGCGATAACTTAACGCTTATCCGTGAGGACGTGCAGTGTTTCAATTCTAATTCAGAATCATCCTCAGAGACATGAGAAATTTTTTCATTATGTCTTACACTGCCAAAGTCAACCGAACATTTTTCGGCTGACTCGGGCGGGATTCGGGATTAGAACTCGCCTCCAATCCCTGTGCGGCTCGATAGCTCAACAGGTAGAGCGGCGGACCGGAATCCCGAAGGTGCGAGTTCAAATCCCGCTCGAGTCAGCCGAAAATTTTTCGGTTGACTTTAGCAGTGTAAGACATCATGCAAAATTTTCTAGTGGCTCAAATTCACCTTTTTCTGAGTTAAAATTATCTTATTTAAGCTTTTCTACGACTCTTAAACAAAGTGTTCATCATTTACACTTACAATTTGATAAGTAAGTTAAAATATTCGCGCGTTCGGCTCTCATTGTAAATGCCTTCTCAAACTCATTAATAATTCATGAACCAAAAACAAAAGAAATTAATGTTTAATCAGTGCTTTGAAATCGGAGTACTTTGAAATAAGGCAAATTATATTACGTTTCAGAGGTATCTTCGGAGTTTTGAGTTTGAGAAGTCAGTTCAAATACTCGACGTCGGACTTTACCGGGTACAAAGCCTTCGTGCATTAAAAAGGCTCGCCTTTGGCTCGCCTTTTCAAAAAGCACTCGGACTTTGAAATCCCGTCTCTTTGAAATCCCGTATTTGAACTATTACATAAAGATCGGCGGCTCATATTTTAACTATTGTGTAATATATAAAGACCGACAATGAGGACTAGACCGGGTTTTCAAGTACGAGGAACTCGTTCCAGTCCGAGGCCGAATTGGAGGCCTTTACATGACTTCTCAAAATCACTTAGTGTATTCCCAAAATGAATTAGTGCATTAGTAATTAGTGTATGGATGAATAACCGATTGTGTGAAGTAATATTTCAAGTTCAAGGACTTGAAATATTATTTCCAGTCCTTGGACTGGAAATAATATTTCAAGTCCTCTGCCCAGTACTTCCCTGGTATTTCAAGTCCCTTCACGTGGTGCAATTCAGCGCTTCTGATTGATTGATTATCTCATGAGTTTGAGAAATATAATTATTTGATTTGTTTTTGTTGTTTTTAGGACCAAACAACAATGGTTTATTTGTCCTTTCCCAATTCGGAGGTCACCTTGGTTTTTATGAAGGTGGATTATTTCAACGTCATTACCAGACTTGGCTAAATAAAGCTACTCTTCAATATCTGAATGCCATTGTGGAAATTGAACAACAAACTTGGAGCAAAGCAAAACTATAAGGTCTTAGCAATAACCATTTTGTGTTTACATTATTTTACTTTTAAAACACGAAGACTTAATTTTTAACCCAATCCTGCCTGAGCTGGCCAAAATCACCCCCTAAAATATAGGCCAATGTTACATTTTACATGTTGCAGTGGTTAAAATGACGATGGTAACAATTATTTTGGTAGTGACTGACGTTATAAAGTAAATAGCTTGAACCTAGGAGTATTAGTAGATATGTATTGAAGTTGATCATCTAGGTTAGTGTAGTCTTGAGAAAGACTATTGGTGGTAGTGACTGACGTTATAAAGTAAATGGTTTAAACCTAGGAGTATCAGTATAGATGTTTGTTGAAGTTGATCATCTAGGTTAGTGTAGCTTGAGAAAGACTGTTGGTGGTGGTGACTGACGTTATACAGTAAATGGTTTGAACCTAGGAGTATCAGTAGATGTTTGTTGAAGTTAATCATCTAGGTTAGTGTAGTTTTGAGAAAGACTGTTGTTGGTAGTGACTGACGTTATAAAGTAAATGGTTTGAACCTAGGAGTATCAGTAGATGTTTGTTGAAGTTGATCATCTAGGTTGTGACTGATGTTATAAAGTAAATAGTTTGAATCTAGGAGTATCGTAGATGTTTGTTGAAGTTGATCATCTAGGTTAGTGTACTCTTGAGAAAGACTGTTGTTGGTAGTGACTGACGTTATAAAGTAAATGGTTTGAATCTAGGAGTATCAGTAGATGTTTGTTGAAGTTAATCATCTAGGTTATAGTGTAGTTTTGAGAAAGACTGTTGGTGGTAGTGACTGACGTTATAAAGTAAATGGTTTGAATCTAGGAGTATCAGTAGATGTTTGTTGAAGTTAATCATCTAGGTTAGTGTAGTCTTGAGAAAGACTGTTGGTGGTAGTGACTGAAGTTATAAAGTAAATGGTTTGAATCTAGGAGTATCAGTAGATGTTTATTGAAGTTGATCATCTAGGTTAGTGTAGTCTTGAGAAAGACAGTGGTCTGGGTCAGGTGGCAGTGACTGACGTCATAAAGTAAATGGTAGATACTGTATTAGTAATTGGACCGCAACAAGTCTTTCTCAAGACAACACTAACCTAGATAATCAACTTCAATAAACATCTACTGATACTCCTAGGTTCAAACCATTTACTTTATAACGTCAGTCACTACCACCAACAGTCTTTCTCAAGACTACACTATTCTAGATAATCAACTTCAATAAACATCTACTGATACTCCTAGGTTCAAACCATTTACTTTATAACGTCAGTCACTACCACTAACAGTCTTTCTCAAGACTACACTAACCTAGATGATCAACTTCAAGAAACATCTACTGATACTCCTAGGTTCAAACCATTTACTTTATAACGTCAGTCACTACCACCAACAGTCTTTCTCAAGACTACACTAACCTAGATGATCAACTTCAACAAACATCTACTGATACTCCTAGGTTCAAGTCATTTACTTTATAACGTCAGTCACTACCACCAACAGTCTTTCTCAAGACTACACTAACCTAGATGATCAACTTCAACAAACATCTACTGATACTCCTAGGTTCAAACCATTTACTTTATAACGTCAGTCACTACCACCAACAGTCTTTCTCAAGACTACACTGACCTACACGCGTAAAAACGCACAACTTGTTCACGGTTGTCAACAGGCGTGAACAATGTTGTGCTGCCCGCCGTGAACAATGTTGTGCTGCTCGCCGTGAACAAGTTGTCAACAAGTTGTTCACTTATGGTTCGAACAACTTGTTCACGGATAAATCAACAGTCATGAACAAGTTGTTCCAACAGGACATTTTTTATAGCCAACAACGTTGTTCGCACATGATACAACATATGTTGTAACAGCATGAAATAACAACGATGAACAACAATGTTACAACAATGGTGAACATGGTTGATGTATCAACACGTTCTTTGGTTGTTACGACATGCGTGAACAACGGTTGTTGTTTCATCAAGCTGTAACAACTTGTTGAAACAATGATGAACAATGTTGTTCATTTATCAATGTTGTTCACACATGTCAACAGGTTGTTACAGCATTGTTGCAAGTTGTTACAGCATTGTTCAGGCAACAATGCTGTAACAACTTGCGAGATTTTTACGCGTGTACATGATCAACGTCAATAAATATCTACTGATACTCCTAGGTTCAAACTATTTATTACTTGACAGTGTTGACAAAAAATTTTCTAAACTACAATTTGTACAGTAAGTGTAATAACTAATAATAAATATCTAGGTACTGTTGATCGCAAAATGTTTTGCCATTGTGTTTTGAGTTGCCAACTGTTTATTTTTCTAAAGGAGTTGCTTTGAGAATGTTTTCAAAAAAAGTACAGGGCTATGTATCACCAGTCATTATGGCTATGAATTCCTCTTCATTGACTAAAATAGAGCAGAAGAGAGGTAGGCAGAATAGTTAGCTTAAAATTATTGTACCATACCATACATGTATGTACATTGTTAGGCATATTGATAGTACTTTGAGTAACGAGTAAGCTAGCATCCAACACCAGACTATTTTACTGTGTCTAACACCAGACTATTTTACTGTGTTTAACACCAGACTATTTTACTGTGTCTAACACCAGACTATTTTACTGTCTAACACCAGACTATTTTACTGTGTCTAACACCAGCCTATTTTACTGTCTAACACCAGACTATTTTACTGTGTCTAACACCAGACTATTTTACTCTGTCTAACACCAGACTATTTTACTGTGTCTAATGCCAGACTATTTTACTATGTCTAACACCAGATTATTTTACTCTGTCTAACACCAGACTATTTTACTGTGTCTAACACCAGACTATTTTACTGTGTCTAACACCAGACTATTTTACTCTGTCTAACACCAGACTATTTTACTCTGTCTAACACCAGACTATTTTACTCTGTCTAACACCAGACTATTTTACTCTGTCTAACACCAGACTATTTTACAATGTCTAACACCAGACTATTGTACTGTGTCTAACACCAGACTATTTTACTGTGTCTAACACCAGACTATTTTACTGTGTCTAACACCAGACTATTTTACTGTGTCTAACACCAGACTATTGTACTGTGTCTAACACCAGACTATTTTACTGTGTCTAACACCAGACTATTTTACTGTGTCTAACACCAGACTATTTTACTGTGTCTAACACCAGACTATTTTACTGTGTCTAACACCAGACTATTTTACTGTGTCCAACACCAGACTATTTTACTCTGTCTAACACCAGACTATTTTACTCTGTCTAACACCAGACTATTTTACAATGTCTAACACCAGACTATTGTACTGTGTCTAACACCAGACTATTTTACTGTGTCTAACACCAGACTATTTTACAATGTCTAACACCAGACTATTGTACTGTGTCTAACACCAGACTATTTTACTGTGTCTAACACCAGACTATTTTACAATGTCTAACACCAGATTATTGTACTGTGTCTAACACCAGACTATTTTACTGTGTCTAACACCAGACTATTTTACTGTGTCTAACACCAGACTATTGTACTGTGTCTAACACCAGACTATTTTACTGTGTCTAACACCAGATTATTTTACTGTGTCTAACACCAGACTATTTTACTGTGTCTAACACCAGACTATTTTACTGTGTCCAACACCAGACTATTTTACTCTGTCTAACACCAGACTATTTTACTCTGTCTAACACCAGACTATTTTACTCTGTCTAACACCAGACTATTTTACTCTGTCTAACACCAGACTATTTTACAATGTCTAACACCAGACTATTGTACTGTGTCTAACACCAGACTATTTTACTGTGTCTAACACCAGACTATTTTACTGTGTCTAACACCAGACTATTGTACTGTGTCTAACACCAGACTATTTTACTGTGTCTAACACCAGATTATTTTACTCTGTCTAACACCAGACTATTTTACTGTGTCTAACACCAGACTATTTTACTGTGTCCAACACCAGACTATTTTACTCTGTCTAACACCAGACTATTTTACTCTGTCTAACACCAGACTATTTTACTCTGTCTAACACCAGACTATTTTACTCTGTCTAACACCAGACTATTTTACAATGTCTAACACCAGACTATTGTACTGTGTCTAACACCAGACTATTTTACTTTGTCTAACACCAGACTATTTTACTGTGTCTAACACCAGACTATTTTACTGTGTCTAACACCAGACTATTGTACTGTGTCTAACACCAGACTATTTTACTGTGTCTAACACCAGACTATTTTACTGTGTCTAACACCAGACTATTTTACTGTGTCTAACACCAGACTATTGTACTGTGACTAACACCAGACTATTGTACTGTGTCTAACACCAGACTATTTTACTGTGTCTAACACCAGACTATTTTACTGTGTCTAACACCAGACTATTTTACTGTGTCTAACACCAGACTATTGTACTGTCTAACACCAGACTATTTTACTGTGTTTAACACCAGACTGTTTTACGGTGTCTAACACCAGACTATTGTACTGTGTCTAACACCAGACTATTTTACTGTGTTTAACACCAGACTATTGTACTGTGTCTAACACCAGACTATTTTACTGTGTCTAACACCAGACTATTTTACTGTGTCTAACACCAGACTATTTTACTGTGTCTAACACCAGACTATTGTACTGTCTAACACCAGACTATTTTACTGTGTTTAACACCAGACTGTTTTACTGTGTCTAACACCAGACTATTGTACTGTGTCTAACACCAGACTATTTTACTGTGTTTAACACCAGACTATTGTACTGTGTCTAACACCAGACTATTGTACTGTGTCTAACACCAGACTATTTTACTGTGTCTAACACCAGACTATTTTACTGTGTCTAACGCCAGACTATTGTACTGTTAACACCAGACTATTTTACTGTGTCTAACACCAGACTATTGTACTGTGTCTAACACCAGACTATTTTACTGTGTCTAAACACCAGACTATTTTACTGTGTCTAACACCAGACTATTTTACTCTGTCTAACACCAGACTATGTTACTGTGGCTAACACCAGACTATTTTACTGTGTCTAACACCAGACTATTGTACTGTGTCTAACACCAGACTATTTTACTGTGTCTAAACACCAGACTATTTTACTGTGTCTAACACCAGACTATTTTACTCTGTCTAACACCAGACTATGTTACTGTGGCTAACACCAGACTATTTTACTGTGTCTAACACCAGACTATTTTACTGTGTCTAACACCAGACTATTTTACTCTGTCTAACACCAGACTATTTTACTCTGTCTAACACCAGACTATTTTACTGTGTCTAACACCAGACTATTTTACTGTGTCTAAACACCAGACTATTTTACTGTGTCTAACACCAGACTATTTTACTTTGTCTAACACCAGACTATTTTACTCTGTCTAACACCAGACTATTTTACTGTGTCTAACACCAGACTATTTTACTGTGCCTAACACCAGACTATTTTACTGTGGTTAACACCAGACTATTTTACTGTGCCTAACACCAGACTATTTTACTGTGGCTAACACCAGACTATTTTACTGTGTCTAACACCAGACTATTTTACTGTGTCTAACACCAGACTATTTTACTGTGTCTAACACCAGACTATTGTACTGTCTAACACCAGACTATTTTACTGTGTTTAACACCAGACTGTTTTACGGTGTCTAACACCAGACTATTGTACTGTGTCTAACACCAGACTATTTTACTGTGTTTAACACCAGACTATTGTACTGTGTCTAACACCAGACTATTTTACTGTGTCTAACACCAGACTATTTTACTGTGTCTAACACCAGACTATTGTACTGTCTAACACCAGACTATTGTACTGTGTCTAACACCAGACTATTTTACTGTGTCTAACACCAGACTATTTTACTGTGTCTAACACCAGACTATTTTACTGTGTCTAACACCAGACTATTGTACTGTCTAACACCAGACTATTTTACTGTGTTTAACACCAGACTGTTTTACGGTGTCTAACACCAGACTATTGTACTGTGTCTAACACCAGACTATTTTACTGTGTTTAACACCAGACTATTGTACTGTGTCTAACACCAGACTATTTTACTGTGTCTAACACCAGACTATTTTACTGTGTCTAACACCAGACTATTTTACTGTGTCTAACACCAGACTATTGTACTGTCTAACACCAGACTATTTTACTGTGTTTAACACCAGACTGTTTTACTGTGTCTAACACCAGACTATTGTACTGTGTCTAACACCAGACTATTTTACTGTGTCTAACACCAGACTATTTTACTGTGTCTAACACCAGACTATTTTACTGTGTCTAACACCAGACTATTTTACTGTGTCTAACACCAGACTATTTTACTCATCAAAGGGCGAACCCTCAGACATCCTAGGCAGCAATGGTTATTGTAGTATCACTTCTCTTTACTCACTCTCTCCATCACCATCTTTATCAAACTCATCGATCATAGCCCTTAGTTCTTCATCTGTCATTGTCTCTCCCAGTTCACGAGCAACGCGTCGAAGATTTCTTAAACTAATTTTACCACTGTCATCATCATCAAAAAGGCGAAATGCTTTGAATATTTCCTCCTGGGGATCTCTTGCTAACATCCAATCTGTCACTTCAATTCAAGAAAAAAAATGTCTGAAACTTGACCTATAAAGTCTTATGCATTTTCAAAAACTCTTTCAAAGCTTGCTACTTACTGACTTCATAGAAATCATCAAATGTAATCTTTCCTGTTGCTTCTTTATCATATTCTTTCATTACTTTCAAAACATCTGCTTTCTTTACTTCAAAACCAAGTGCTCTCATTGCAACCTTAGGAAGAAATAGAACAAAAAAACACTATATGATTTTACAGACAAATAAACAGACAGTCACATACACATAGACAGACACACTGACAGACACACACACACACACACACACACACACACACACACACACACACACACACACACACACACACACACAAGATAGACAAACAAACAGACACACAGACACACAGACAAATGTACACAGAGACTAGAGAATTATATACTATAGACTAGACGAACCATATCATGTATCTTACATAAAGTATACCCTTTTACTCTTTGAACATTCGTAAACAGATTGATATTAAACATCGCTACAAAACTGATCGTTTCTACTAGTTATTTGTTAGAAATGGATGCATTCCTATCTATGTTCAAAGAGTAGGGGGCTAAGGATCCTTTCAAGCTGTAATTCAACTGTGAACATTACTGCAAACTTTCAAAATCGAACGAAGACCTCAACAGGCAAAATTGGCGCCATCTTGGATTTTTCCCGGAGGTAAGCCAACATCAACTTTAATCATTTATTAAACAAGGAAAAACACACCGTATATCATGCCCAAACACAAGTGCCCATTTCCAAGTTGCACATACGAAACAGAAGACATAACCGAGGCCCTCGCTGCTGTCATGCTAACTGTTCACGCAAATGGCACACATACGAACACAGGTGCCCCTAGCCAAAATAAAACCGAAAAAGTACGACGGCCAACTATATCCGCAGGGGGGTCAAGTGAAGAATGGTCATATTTTCTCACACGTTGGCAAGACTATGCAGATGCCACGAAGATTGACGGCAAGGAAAAAGTTTTGCAACTGCTTGAATGTTGCGATGAACACCTTCGTAAGGACTTGACCCGAAATGCGGGCGGCACACTCTCGAACAAAACCATCGACGAAGTAACGGCTGCAATCAAAAAGCTTGCTGTACGACAAGAGAACACAATGGTAGCTAGAGTTCAACTCCACAATATGCAGCAAGACCGAGATGAGCCCATCCGAAACTTTGGTGCCAGATTACGGGGGCAAGCTGGTGTTTGTAAATTGGTAACAGCATGCCCCAATTGCCACGAAGAGGTCAATTACACCGAACACATTATACGCGATGTTATAACCCGTGGCCTAGCTGACAGCGAAATCCAGCTGGACTTGTTGGGTGACAAAAACCAGGACATGACGGTTGAAGAAGTGCTCCAATTCATCGAAGCCAAGGAAGCTGGTAAACGATCTGCTGGCCGCCTTCTCGAAGCCCAAACAACCAACGCCACCCGCAGCCTGTACCGCAGGGGTAAACAAGAGGAATCCAAACTAAACCGTGTCGACAAACGAGCTACATGTGACTACTGTGGGCAGCAGGGCCATGGAAAACATGCTCTACCAATGACCCGGAAGACCACATGTCCAGCATACGGCAAAATGTGTGGGCATTGCGGTAGACCAAACCACCTGGACACCGTATGTCGACAGAAAGAAAAATCCAAAAACCAACAGACTTACCCCACTCGTGATTCCACTAACGGATCAGAGGGAAGTGGTGCTATCTTTGACTCACTGTGCACATCATCCAGTTCCAATAGCACCATTGGTAATCGAACCATCTCATTGGACCATCACCTCTACAACCACCTCAACGACTGCTGGATCCGACAAACATCCAAACCGCAACCCTTCATGTTACTTACAGCCACGTGGTGTCCTGACGATTACAAGGCCTTTAGCCTCACACCCTCAACTACTCACAGCAAAACCCTGAAACTACCTGTCATGGCCGACACTGGCTGCCAGAGTTGCCTGGCAAGCATGAAGATCATCCAACGCTTTGGCCTACGCGAGAAAGACCTCATCCCTGTCACTATGCGGATGTACGCTGCCAATAACAATGGCATCAAGATTATCGGGGCCACGATCTTACGTTTCTCTGGTAGATCAACCTCGGGCGAAACTCTTGAAACCCGACAGATCACATATGTGACAAAGGAATCGGACAATCTATTCCTGAGTAGAGAAGCCTGTACGGCGCTAGGGATAATTTCCCAGAAGTTCCCCACAGTTGGCGAGGCCCTTCCTCCAACCGCCATGTCAACACCTATATCAGTTGAGGAAACACAGCCCACCAACGTCAACCCAAGCTACATACAAGATAGCGCACCAACTGTCGAGGCGACACAGACCACCAATGTCAACCCACCCACTACACCAGCCAGTGCATCAACCACACCATGTAATTGTCTACCACGTCAGAAGCCACCACCACGGCCAATCAAACTGCCCTATCCAGCTGATAAGACCAACCGAGCACTCCTAGAACAATGGCTTCTGAACTATTACGCCTCCAGCACATTCAACATATGCGAACACCAGCCCTTGCCATTTATGCATGGCCGCCCCATGCGCCTTATGGTTGACCCCAATGCCACACCTATCGCACACCATACACCTATACCAGTCCCACTTCATTGGCAAGACGATGTTAAAGCTGGTCTCGACAGAGATGTGGAATTGGGTGTACTTGAACAAGTCCCTGTCGGTGAACCAGTCACATGGTGCCACCGCATGGTGATCTGCGCTAAGAAGAATGGAAAACCACGCCGAACGGTGGACTTTCAGGCACTAAATATACACGCCACACGAGAGACACATCATACCCAAAGTCCATTCCACCAGGCAAGGTCCGTACCTGCAGGAAAGAAGAAGACGGTGTTCGATTGCTGGAACGGATACCACAGCATATACCTCCACTCGGATGACCGCCACCTGACCACATTTATCACTCCATGGGGCCGATATCGTTACAAGACGGCGCCGCAGGGCTACATCGCCTCAGGTGACGGCTTCTCACGCCGCTTCGATGAAATTGTCTCTGACATCCCAGACAAAACAAAGTGCATCGATGACACACTACTTTGGGCTGACAACATCGAGGCAAGTTTCCACCAAGCTGTCAACTGGCTAGATATCTGTGGACATAACGGAATCACCCTCAACCCTGAGAAATTTGTATTCGGTGAAGATAACGTCGAATTTGCTGGCTTCGAAATCACCAACGACCACGTACGACCATGTCAGAAATACCTGGATGCCATCCGCCATTTCCCCACACCGACAAGCATCACAGATATGCGCTCATGGTTTGGGCTCATCAACCAGGTGTCGTATGCCTTTGCTACAACTGAACATATGCTGCCCTTCCGAAGTGCCCTCAAACCTGGGTCGCCATTCACATGGACCAAGGAACTGAACCAACTTTTCGACGAATCGAAGGCTGTTATTATCAATGAAATTGAAGACGGTGTACGCATATTTGACAAATCGAAACCAACTTGCCTGGCCACAGACTGGTCAAAGAGCGGCATAGGCTTTTGGTTATTCCAAAAGCACTGCGAGTGCACCTCCACCAAACCCTTCTGCTGCCGGACTGGATGGAAAGTAACCCTCGTGGGGAGTCGTTTTACCAATGCCGCAGAATCACGATATGCACCAATCGAAGGGGAGGCTCTCGCTGTTGCAGATGCCCTCGACAAAGCACGCTTCTTCGTATTGGGCTGTGACAACCTAACCGTCGCCGTCGACCACAAGCCTCTGCTAAAGATCTTTGGTGATCGTTCTCTAGAGGATATTTCCAACGTGCGACTACGAAATTTGAAAGAGAAAACGCTCCGCTACCGCTTTCAAATGACCCACATTCCCGGTGTCAAAAACACAGCTGCAGACGCAATTTCGCGCCATCCTACTGGTAACAGCAACCCCGAAGCCTTACCCATTCCAGACGACACGGCCACCGTGAATACTACAGCTTTTACCCTATTTGGACATCCCTTCCTCACTGGTATTCGTTCCACCGAACCTGACATGGCAACATCACATCCCACTGTTAACGTCCAGCTTCTACCCTCAGCAGCATCAATCAGCAACATGGCAATAACATGGGATCGCGTCAAAGTTGCCACAGCCAGCGACAGCAACATGGAAAAGCTACGGTCCACCATCGAAACAGGATTCCCAAATTCTCGCCAACAGCTCCCCCCCGAATTGCAAGAATACCACCAATTCCAGGAACATCTGCACACAGTAGACGGCGTCATCCTGTACAAAGACCGAATTGTAATACCACCTTCACTCCGCCACCACATCTTATCGGTCCTCCATTCTGCCCACCAAGGCACCACCTCTATGAATGCCCGGGCAAGCGACAGTTTTCTGGCCTGGCATCACACCGGCCATTCGAGTAATGAGAGAATCGTGCAATCACTGCAACCGAATGGCACCATCCCAACCAAGTGCCCCTCCTCTACCAATTACTCCGCCAAGCTACCCCTTCCAACTGGTGTGTGCCGACTTCTTCCATCACAAAGGGGTGAATTATCTAGTTGTCATAGACCGATATTCCAACTGGCCAATCATAGAGAGATCCCACCACGGTGCCAAGGGCCTCATCGATTGCCTGCGACGTACGTTTGTCACCTTTGGCATCCCGGATGAGTTGGCGACCGACGGCGGTCCTGAATTCACCGCAGCGGCAACACAACAGTTCCTACAGAACTGGGGTGTTCACCATCGTTTATCATCAGTGGCATACCCCCATTCAAACTGCAGAGCGGAAGTGGGTGTGAAGACCGTAAAACGACTCATTACCAATAACACAAGTCCCAATGGTGGACTCGATACAGACGGCTTACAACGGGCTATACTCCAATACCGAAATACACCCGACCCTACCACGAAACTTTCTCCAGCGCAATGTATATTCGGACGACCAATCAAGGATTTTATCCCTATTCTGCCCGGGCGTTACAAACCCCATCCCACCTGGCGAGAAACATTGGCCGCACGTGAAGAAGCATTGCGAAACAGGCACATGCAGACTGCTGAAAGATGGACGGAACACACGAAGCAACTCCCACCACTAACTGTTGGTGACAATGTCCGAATCCAAAACCAGGTTGGCCCACATCCAAAAAAATGGGACAAAACCGGATCAGTAATCGAGGTTCGACAATATGACCAATATGTCATACGTGTGGACGGCTCAGGCCGAGTTACAATACGCAACCGCAAATTCCTTCGTAAGTTCGTTCCAGTACAACTTCCACCGCCTCGACGTACAACCTACGACGACCTCCGATACATGCCAACCCCACAGCGTGAAGCTCACACCCCATTAACCAAAGAACCAAATACCATACCTACCTTATTACCTACTGTCCCTCAAAATAACATGGATACAGAACCCAACCCAACAATACCAGATATACCTAACCCGGCCATCACACCACGACCAAGTACGACCAGTTCCATACCCAAGAAACCACCTCTTGCCCTCCGACGCCTGCTGGACTTCAACAAGAAAGGACTAACAGAAGACTGAAAATACCATCGTTAGAACTCGTTTATTTGTTTACAGTTCTAACATTTTATATTAGTGTTAAGTTTAAGTATTTAATGACCTTGTTGTCTACCAACCCACTGCGATCACTAAAGACTTGGGGGGAGGTAGAGAATTATATACTATAGACTAGACGAACCATATCATGTATCTTACATAAAGTATACCCTTTTACTCTTTGAACATTCGTAAACAGATTGATATTAAACATCGCTACAAAACTGATCGTTTCTACTAGTTATTTGTTAGAAATGGATGCATTCCTATCTAGAGACAGACAGACAGACACTGTCACACAGATAGACAAACAAACAGATGCACATACAGACAGACGAACACACACACAGACAATTACACACACAGATAGACAGACAGACAGACAGACAGACAGACAGACAGACAGACAGACAGACAGACAGACAGACAGACAGACAGACAGACAGACAGACAGACAGACAGACAGACAGACAAACAAACAAACAAACAAACAAACAAACAAACAAACAAACAAACACACACAAACAAACAAACAAACAAACAAACACACACACACACACACACACACAATTAGAGACATGCATACAGACACACACACACAGCAGATAGACCAACACAGACAAACAAGCAGATGCACAGACACACACAGAGACAGTTAACTATGCGGCAGACACACACAGATAGATAAACAGACAAACAAACAAACAAACAAACAAACAAACAAACAAACAAACAAACAAACAAACAAACAAACAAACAAACAAACAAACAAACAAACAAACAAACAGATGCACAGACAGACAAGAGTAATCGTGCGAGAGGTAATCATGAAAGTGGTGAGGTATTCTATAATTTAGCCTCTAAATCTGAGAATTATTACTACTGCAGCCCTCCTTCGCAGATGTTCTTATGGCTCGCCGAACTGACGGCCACCAAACATTTTTAATAGAAAACTAATTTACTATAAACACAAGTACACAAGTAATGTTTCTCCCCTCAGCACATCAAATCAGTACTCTCCAAAACCTTCTGCCTTTACCTTCAGTTCATGATAGTCAATCGCTTTATCTTTATCCGTATCAAACAGCTCAAAAGCTTCTCGAATTTCCTGTTTCTGTTCCTCGCCCAACTCGCGCCTCTTCGCTCTTCCCGTCTTTCCTTTGGAAAAATCTGGCGTCCTCAACGCTACACTCATTTTTAATACTCCTTAAAAAAGAACCAGAACTCTAAAAGACAACTTCCTTCCTCCCTTTCGATGTGTTTCTCTTTTAAAAAAGAAAGAAACCGACTTTTTGATCGTTGGAGCCAAAAATAAGGACGCCAGTGTTGTTGCTAACCGTCTGCTTGGGCCCCCTAGATAACATCACTTGAAATCATAAATATCGGAAATCTCCGATGATGTCCCGATGATGTAACGAGTACTGAGATGAAATTTTATTTTATTTTATTTTATTTTATTTTATTTTTATTTTATTTTATTTGCTTTGCCGTACTCGAACAAAATACGTACAGACATCGACACAGACAACTGGCAGGGCAACCGCAACAGCTTACGCCAATTACTGGCGGTCCCTAAAGACTACAACAAATACAACTACAATATATTTTGTGCTAAAAGATTGATTTTAATTTTTTTGTTCTAAATACAGTCATCAAACAGTACACCATATTTAAGCTAAATTCGGTTCACATTATAATTATTGTTGCTTTATTAGTGTTAAAAAACATTCGTAAGTCCTTCGACATCTATTTCTATTTTTGGGACCAGCTTTCGGCTGATGTTATGTAATGCTGACGAAATTCAATTAAATTACTTAATTTATTTCTTGTCAGTATTAATTATGCATAATTATGGAAAATTAATGACTTTCTCAAAGTTTGTAATATTAAACAACTTCAGAATCAAAACAAGTTTTTGGAGTGGTTCTTATTTAATTTTTGACAGAAGTGTAAAACTCCTTTAGAAACACAGGATACGGTATATATTGCGTCATTGCGTCGAGGCCAACAGTGTTGATAATTACAACACACAAAATTCCATTTTCTGTCTGCAATATTGAACAAAAATGGAAAAGGTTAATGACCACAATTTAGTGTTCAACAAATTTTTCTTTATTAATAGCATGAAAATAGGTGCTGTAGCTTGTCGGTTATTGCGATAATTTTACGATGAGAAGATGGAAAAAGCTATTCTACTTCTAGACATTCATATTTTGAAAATTTTCCGCGGGACCTTAGCCCCTGTATCGGGGAATTTCTGGCGCCACCCTTGTATTTAGAAGTTTAGGAAACATAAGAGGAGTCTGTGAGTTGAGAGAATTTGAAAGAATGTGACCTGAGCCATGTGATATGTAAGGGTTTTACATAAGTACTTTCAAATTCTCCCATGCCAATCTCATCCAAGTGTTTGTTTCAGGAATTCAGGTTACATATATAAAGACATGATGATGGTGATAATGATGTTGGTGGTAGTGGTAGTGGTGGTGGTGGTGGTAGTGGTGATGATGGTGGTGGTGGTGGTAGTGGTGATGATGGTTGTGATGGTAGTGGTGGTGGTGGTGGTGGTGGTGACTGTGATAATGTATATGATGGTGGTTTGTGTGATAATGGTGGTGATAGTGGATGGTGATGGTGCTGATAATGGTGGTGGTGATGATGGTGGTGATAATGGTGGTGGTGGTAATGGTAGTGGTGGTAATGGTGGTGGTAATGGTGGTGGTGATAATGGTGGTGGTGATGATGGTGGTGATAATGGTGGTGGTGGTAATGATGGTGGTGGTAATGGTGGTGGTGATGATGGTGGTGATAATGGTGGTGGTGGTAATGGTGGTGGTAATGGTGGTGGTAATGGTGGTGGTGATAATGGTGGTGATAATGGTGGTGCTGGTGGGTGATGATGGTGATGGTGGTAGCAACAATGATAATGGTGGTGGTGGTGATAGTGATAATAGTGGTGATGGTTTGTGATATTTAACAAGGTAACTGACCAATCACAATATAAGACCACCTTATTTCACCCGACTCATGTTTAGGATTAGGTTTAGGTTTGGTAAAGTTCCCGCCTTTTCCGGTGAATCTCGTTCTCTTCTAGTTCCTGTTTCCTGTCAACTTCCAGTTCCAGGAAGGTCATTTGGTGGGCCGTTCCCAACTTTTAGAATCACAACTCGCCCAAACAAAACCTTGCAAATGCTTCTAGTTTACCTAGACGCATTTAGACGCTCTCTCTTTCTCAAACAGTGAATATCTTGAAAAATGGCAGCCATAAACGACGACTCGCGCCTCACAGTGGAAGAGGCTGCGAAGGTTGACTTTCTGAAGGAAAAACAAGCGGAGGATCGTTCGTCTTTTCTTCCCTTCCTAAAATGCTTCGTCGCTGGTTTTATATGTCTTGTGGTCCTCAGCTGTGCTGTGTTTAGTAAAATTTCAGTTATAGCTGTCGCAGAGGAGCTGAAAAAAGACTCGGACAATGGGAAGCCTTTCATTATGCTGACTTTAATTTTAATGGTGCCGCAATTTGTGTCCTTCGTTCGCGCAGCTTGGGGAAGTTTACGATACAAAAATCGCCCTTGGCCGACGAAAAAAGCTATCCTTATTGTAAGTACTTCAGGAATAGCCCTAAAACAACTCACAAAAAGTTTTTTTAACATATTTAATCACTTATTCATTTGTGTAAAGAACAATGTTTTGCATTTCTATGACACATTTATGTACAATATTTTTATATTAATTCGCGTTTCTACATCAATTACGGGGATTCATTTATTTGTAGAAAAGCTTAGCTATTCCAAAATTTAAATAATGTATTTCCAAAAATTACCCAAAGCATTTAAATGGAAAATTGGTTGTTGGTGCTGCAATTTTTGGAATAAAAAAATGTCTTCTGCAGTGGTCATATGACTTCTGGCAAATATCACCTGAGTCTCACTGTGTTGTTAGCACCAACGGACCGTTCATTGTTTATGGGGGGGGGGGGGGGGGGGGAGATAATGGGGACCTGAAATTTTTGCTACTTCTTTTGGGGGACCCTGAAATAATTTGTAAGTTCTTAAGGGGGGGCATGAAGTTTTTGTATTAAACAAGGGTAAGAGTCTTTGATCAACATTATTATACAAACAAACATTTCTTATTGGGAAAAGTCATTTGGAAAAGCCTTTAATAGACGACTTTCAGGCTCATGCACAGTAGCAACTTTACTTCAAATTTTCATCGGAGGTAAAAACAACTGTTTTAGCTGGAAAGATCATATTAAAAATAGTAGAAGTGCAAAGTTTAAAATCAATCGGACAAATAGTGCGAAAGCTACGGCTCTTCGGAAGTTTTGCTTTCCACTAGGGATTTAATAGGGATTTTGGCTTGGTGTGCAACTCCCACCCGCCAAGCCAAAATCCCTATTAAATCACTAATAAATCCCTGTTGGAATGGTCAACTTTCCGGGCGCTTGTGAAACTTTTTCCATTTGTTAAGCAATTCGTTTCAAACTTTGCACTTCTACTATTTTCAATATGCTCGTTCTAGCTAAAACAGTTGTTTTTATCTCCAACGAAAATTTGAATATTTGTTGCTACTGCGCATGATCGTGAAAGTCGTCTATTGGAATTATTTTGTGTTGTTTTGTAAAATGTAAAATAAAAGTAAACCATAAGGCTCAGGTATTTAGATCCTGGTTGTGACTTACCATCCTTGGTGTATTGTGTTGGTGAATAGTAGTGAATGGTCTATAATTTGAGGTTTAAGGTTTTAGGGTAATAATTATGATTGAGATTAAGGAGGTTAAGGTGACAATTGGTTTAATGTGTGGGTTGGGTGTGAATTAAGGTTGGGGTTAAGAAGGTTTATATTTAGGGTTAAGGTTACGTTTAGGGTTAATGGGGTTGAATTTTGAGGTTTTATAGGTAGGGTGGGTGTTAGGGTTAGTTTTAAGATTAATGTCATGATTTGAAGGGTTGGGGGGGGTCACTGAAATTATGTCAAATAAGAACAGGGGGGCTACCAAATTTTTGAACTTTGCTTGGGGGGTACCTGAAAAAAAAAAGGAAGTTTGGCAATTTCTCACCACACACACACACACACACCCACTACCACCACCCCCCTCTGATAAATAATGAACGGTCCCCTAAGACTGCCATTCTTTCTTGAGATGGAGCTGAGGGCAACAACGAGCAGTTGAGGGGTCACAAAACACACTGTTAGACAGAGTAAATAATAAAGGACCATTTTTGACCAGCTCAGTCAGGAATGGATTAATCACTTGTTAACTCATTGCTGCCTAGGATGTCAGAGGGATTCTCTTTGATGAGTAAAATCATCTGGTGTTAGAGAGAGTAAAACAATAAAGGGACCAATTCGACCAGCTCAGGCAGGAATGGGTTAATCACTTGTTAACTATTACTCATTGCTGCCTAGGATGGCTGAGGGTTTTCTCTTTGATGAGTAAATTTAAATCAACTGGTGTACTTAAAATAGTCTGGTGTTAGACAGCTGAGTAAAATAGTCTGGTGTTGGACAGAGTAAAATAGTCTGGTGTTAGACAGAGTAAAATAGTCTGGTGTTAGACACAGTAAAATAGTCTGGTGTTAGACAGAGTAAAATAGTCTGGTGTTACACAGTGTAACACCAGACTATTTTACTCTGTCTAACACCAGACTATTTTACTGTGTCTAACACCAGACTATTTTACTCTGTCTAACACCGTGTTAGACACAGTAAAATAGTCTGGTGTTAGACACAGTAAAATAGTCTGGTGTTAGACATAGTAAAATTTTATTATTTTTTTTTTATTTATTAACTTTGCCATGATTGTCATATTACAAATATAAATACAGACATTGAGACAACAGGCTGGGCAACCGCAACAGCTAATGCCAATTACTGCGGCCCCGAAACAGATAGAAACACTTTACGAATTACAAAATCTAAACTATACAATGTATAAGATAAACAGTAAAGGATAGGCGACACAGTACACATAGTCTATTAACAACACGATGGTAGGATGTTCGTAAGATTCCTCGCTGAATGACATTTAACACACACAGTTTTCCAAGTGCGTGGGTCTTCTACGTTATAGCTATTTTGCAATGCTAAAAGATAGTAGAAAATAGTCTGGTGTTAGACACAGTAAGATAGTCTGGTGTTAGACACAGTAAAATAGTCTGGTGTTAGACACAGTAAAATAGTCTGGTGTTAGACACAGTAAAATAGTCTGGTGTTAGACACAGTAAAATAGTATAGAACAGTAAAATAGTCTGGTGTTAGACACAGTAAAATAGTCTGGTGTTAGACACAGTAAAATAGTCTGGTGTTAGACACAGTAAAATAGTCTGGTGTTAGACACAGTAAAATAGTCTGGTGTTAGACACAGTAAAATAGTCTGGTGTTAGACACAGTAAAATAGTCTGGTGTTAGACACAGTAAAATAGTCTGGTGTTAGACACAGTAAAATAGTCTGGTGTTAGACACAGTAAAATAGTCTGGTGTTGGACACAGTAAAATAATCTGGTGTTATAGACACAGTAAAATAGTCTGGTGTTAGACACAGTAAAATAGTCTGGTGTTAGACACAGTAAAATAGTCTGGTGTTAGACACAGTAAAATAGTCTGGTGTTAGACACAGTAAAATAGTCTGGTGTTAGACACAGTAAAATAGTCTGGTGTTAGACACAGTAAAATAGTCTGGTGTTAGACACAGTAAAATAGTCTGGTGTTAGATAGAGTAAAATAGTCTGGTGTTAGACACAGTAAAATAGTCTGGTGTTAGACACAGTAAAATAGTCTGGTGTTATAGACACAGTAAAATAGTCTGGTGTTGGACACAGTAAAATAGTCTGGTGTTAGACACAGTAAAATAGTCTGGTGTTAGATAGAGTAAAATAGTCTGGTGTTAGACACAGTAAAATAGTCTGGTGTTAGACACAGTAAAATAGTCTGGTGTTAGACACAGTAAAATAGTCTGGTGTTAGACACAGTAAAATCGGCTTGTGTTAGATAGAGTAAAATAGTCTGGTGTTAGACACAGTAAAATAGTCTGGTGTTAGACACAGTAAAATAGTCTGGTGTTATAGACACAGTAAAATAGTCTGGTGTTAGACACAGTAAAATAGTCTGGTGTTTAGACACAGTAAAATAGTCTGGTGTTAGACACAGTAAAATAGTCTGGTGTTAGACACAGTAAAATAGTCTGGTGTTAGACACAGTAAAATAGTCTGGTGTTAGACAGAGTAAAATAGTCTGGTGTTAGACACAGTAAAATAGTCTGGTGTTAGATAGAGTAAAATAGTCTGGTGTTAGACACAGTAAAATAGTCTGGTGTTAGATAGAGTAAAATAGTCTGGTGTTAGACACAGTAAAATAGTCTGGTGTTAAATAGAGTAAAATAGTCTGGTGTTAGACACAGTAAAATAGTCTGGTGTTAGACAGAGTAAAATAGTCTGGTGTTAGACACAGTAAAATAGTCTGGTGTTAGATAGAGTAAAATAGTCTGGTGTTAGGCACAGTAAAATAGTCTGGTGTTAAACAGAGTAAAATAGTCTGGTGTTAGACACAGTAAAATAGTCTGGTGTTAGACACAGTAAAATAGTCTGGTGTTAGACACAGTAAAATAGTCTGGTGTTAGACACAGGAAAATAGTCTGGTGTTAGACACAGTAAAATAGTCTGGTGTTAGACACAGTAAAATAGTCTGGTGTTAGACACAGTAAAATAGTCTGGTGTTAGAGTAAAATAGTCTGGTGTTAGACACAGTAAAATAGTCTGGTGTTAGACACAATAAAACAATAAAGGGTCTCGTTTAAATGGCCAGTCTGGGCATCAGGGTTAACAGTTTGTTTGTGATAAATTATTCTTAAAATGTTTTTTCTTTTTTTAGGGTGTGATATGTAGTATTTTAGAAGTTGTAGGTCTGTGTATTTTCACAATGATAACCCTAAGTCATTATGTGAAGATATATGGCAATGAATCCATTGCAGTTATGAATTGCGTTAGCATGATACCAACACTTTGGCAGATCTGGAAATTACGTCGACAGCAAACTTCAATTTGGTCAAGAGTTGGGTTTTTTATATGTGGACTGGTCCAAGTTGCAGGGTTGGTGGTTATCATTATTCTCGACAAAGTAAGTTTTTTTAATAAATTTTTAACTAACCAGTCAGTCGGTTGGTCGGTCGGTCAGTCAGTCATTCAGTTAGTCAGTCAGTCACCCACTCACTCACTCACTCACTCACTCACTCACTCACTCACTCACTCACTCACTCACTCACTCACTCACTCACTCACTCACTCACTCACTCACTCAGTAAGTCAGTCGGTCTGTCTGTCTGTCTGTCAGTTTGTCTGTCTGTCAGTCTGTCAGTCTGTCAGTCAATCAGTCGGTCAAATCAGTCTGTCAGTGTCTGTCAGTCGGTCGGTCGGTTGGTTGGTTGGTTGGTTGGTCAGTTGGTCGGTCGGTCGGTCGGTCGGTCGGTCAGTCGGTCGGTCAGTCAGTCGGTCGGTCGGTCGGTCAGCTGTTCAGTCGGTTTGTCAGCGGTTGGTCGGTCGGTCTGTCTGTCTGTCTGTCTGTCTGTCTGTGTAAATTTATTCTAGAACATTTTCTTTGTTTTAGGCATCAGGTACAGCAAAGTATTCTGTTCTCTCTCTGCTGCTTATCTCAGTGGCCTGGGCACCAAAGATGAGGAAGTGGCAGATGAAGCCTCGTCTTGCTCCAGGAGAGCAGAGTGAACCAGAACCTGATGATGAAAATTTGGTTCATCCAGGAGAATTTCTGCACAGAAAAAATGCACGAACTAAAGCAACAATGATTTCTGAAGGTAAAATTCTATTTTATTCTTTGTTTCTTTTCACTCTCTACATCTGTTTATCCCTTCCGTCCTTACTCTCTCACTTCTTTCTTTCTTGATCCTCCATTCATCTGTCTTTTTCTTACTTTTTACTTTATTCAGTCCCTTCCACACTTCCCCCCTTGCTCCTACTTTATTTCCTCATTTTATACCTTCCTTCATCATTCACTCGCTCCCTTAACTTGCTCCTTCCCATCTTCCTTCCTCTGTCCTTCTTTCCTTCCTTTCTTCTCTCCCTCTTCCTCTTTCTTTTTTCCCTCTTTCTCTTGTCTCTTACACCCACTTTCCTTTCTTCCCTTGTTGCCTTTTAATTCTCTTCCTCTCTTCTTTTCTATCTTCTCTCTTTTCTTCTCCCCCTTTTTCTTATACCCTCCTCTGCCTCAAACACTTTTTTCCTCCCTTTCCACCTCCTTCCATCTCTCCTTCCCTCTATCTCCTTCCCTCTCTCCTTCCCTCTCTCCTTCCATCTCTCCTTCCCTCTCTCCTTCCCTCTCTCCTTCCCTCTCTCCTTCCCTCTCTCCTTCCATCTCTCCTTCCATCTCTCCTTCCATCTCTCCTTCCATCTCTCCTTCCATCTCTCCTTCCATCTCTCCTTCCCTCTCTCCTTCCCTCTCTCCTTCCCTCTCTCCTTCCCTCTCTCCTTCCCTCTCTCCTTCCCTCTCTCCTTCCCTCTCTCCTTCCCTCTCTTCTTCCCTCTCTCCTTTCCTCTCTCCTTTCCTCTCTCCTTTCCTCTCTCCTTCCATCTCTCCTTCCCTCTCTCCTTCCTCTCTCCTTTCCTCTCTCCTTTCCTCTCTCCTTCCCTCTCTCCTTCCCTCTCTCCTTTCCTCTCTCCTTCCCTCTCTCCTTTCCTCTCTCCTTCCCTCTCTCCTTCCCTCTCTCCTTTCCTCTCTCCTTCCCTCTCTCCTTCCCTCTCTCCTTTTTCTCTCCTTTCCTCTCTCCTTTCCTCTCTCCTTTCCTCTCTCCTTTCATCTCTCCTTCCATCTCTCCTTCCCTCTCTCCTTCCCTCTCTCCTTCCCTCTCTCCTTCCTTCTCTCCTTCCTCTCTCCTTCCCTCTCTCCTTCCCTCTCTCCTTCCTTCTCTCCTTCTTCTCTCCTTCCCTCTCTCCTTTCCTCTCTTTTTCCCTCTCTCCTTTCCTCTCTCCTTTCCTCTCTCCTTTCCTCTCTCCTTTCATCTCTCCTTCCATCTCTCCTTCCATCTCTCCTTCCCTCTCTCCTTTCCTCTCTCCTTCCCTCTCTCCTTCCCTCTCTCCTTTCCTCTCTCCTTCCCTCTCTCCTTCCATCTCTCCTCCCATCTCTCCTTCTCTCTCTCTTCCTTCCATCTCTCCTTCCTTCAACCCTTCCATCTCTCCTTCCATTCCCTCTCTCCTTCCATCTCTCCTTCTGTCTCTCCTTCCATCTCTCCTTCCCTCTTTCCTTCCCTCCCATCTGACTCTATTCCTATTAACACCTGATGCAATTCTCTTAATTCTTCCCAAGGTTTAAAACTTCTCCTAACACCTTTCATTGGATTTCTGGTCTTGTGGTTATTTGGTCTGATCAAACCGTCTGATCTTCACTCTGGTTTTACAAAACTAGGAAACGAGCACGATAAAATCTTTGACTATTTCCTGGTGAATATATTTCTCAGTTTTGGTGGCTACATATTTGGTACACTTGCTTGCTCTATGGCTATTCAGAAGATAGGTTTTGCCTTGCCATTGAGTTTAACAACACCATTAAGTTTCCTAATAGCCAGTGTTTCATTTCTGTGTAAGATATTCATAGAGTGTGATTCACACTGGGACAATGGTCTTCCAATTGTTATCTGTTTTTGTATCTGGCTAGCCCAGTTCTTTTCAACGACGTACTATGTGTGGAAGTCACAGGATTTCATTATGGCCAAAGAAAGTCAATTATTCTGGGTTCCATCTTACAATGGTAAGGCTGAGTCTCTCTTAAAATCACTGTTAAAGTGTGTGTATGTGGTGGTGGTGATGATGGTAGTGGTGGTGATGGTGGTGGTGGTGGTGATGTTGGAGGTGGTGGTGATGGTGGTGGTGGTGGTGGTTGTAGTGATGGTGGTGGTGGTGATGTTGGAGGTGGTGGTGATGGTGGTGGTGGTGGTGGTTGTAGTGATGGTCGTGGTGATGGTCGTGGTGGTGGTGGTGATGGTGGTGGTGGTGGTGGTGGTGATGTTGCTGTTGGTGGTGGTAGTAGCCGTGGTGATGGTGTTGGTGGTGATCTTGCTGTTGGTGGTAGTACTGGTGGTGATGGTGGTGGTGGTGATGTTGCTGGTAGTGGTGGTGATGTTGCTGTTGGTGGTGGTAGTAGTGGTGATGGTGGTGGTGGTGGTGTTGTTGGTGGTGATGTTACTGTTGGTGGTGGTGGTGGTGGTGGTGGTGGTGATGTTGGTGGTGGTGGTGATGGTGGTGGTGGTGGTGGTGATGTTGGTGGTGGTGGTGATGTTGTTGGTGGTGGTGGTGATGTTGTTGGTGGTGGTGATGTTGGTGGTGGTGATGTTGTTGGTGGTGGTGATGTTGGTGGTGTGATGTTGGTGGTGATGTTGGTGGTGGTGGTGGTGATGTTGGTGGTGGTGATGTTGGTGGTGGTGGTGATGATGTTGATGGTGGTGGTGGTGGTGGTGGTGGTGGTGGTGATGTTGTTGTTGTTGGTGGTGGTGGTGATGTTGGTGTTGGTGTTGGTGTTGGTCGTAATGTTGCTGTTGGTGGTGGTGTTGTTGTTGGTGGTGTTGTTGTTGGTGGTGTTGTTGTTGGTGGTGTTGTTGTTGGGTGTTGTTGTTGGTGGTGTTGTTGTTGGTGGTGATGGTGGTACTGGTGTTGGTGGTCATGGTGTTGTTGTTGGTGGTGTTAGTGGTGGTGATCTTGTTGGTGTTGGTGGTGGTGGTGGTGTCGGTTGTGGTGGTGTTGTTGTTGGTGGTGGTAGTCGTGGTAATGGTGTTGTTGCTGGTGGTGGTGGTGTTTTTGTTGCTGTTTTAGTTGTTAACGTTGTTGTTAGTGTTATTGTTGTTGTTGTTGTTGTTGTTGGTTGTGGTGTTGTTGTTGGTCGTGGTGGTGGTGGTGGTGGTGGTGGTGAGTGGTGGTGGTGGTGGCAGTGTTGTTGTCCTTGGTGGTTCATCAACAATAATTCTTCTTTATTTATTTATTTATTTATTTATTTATTTATTTATTTATTTATTTATTTATTTATTTATTTATTTATTTATTTATTCAGGTGTGCTCCTTGAGCAGAATCTCTTGTTGAATCGTAAGAATGAGCTTACAGATGAATATTTTGTGAATCAAAATAAACTCGCCAAGGACAGCTGCATATTTATCTGTACAACCATGTACCACGAAGCCGACTACGAAATGGAACAACTTCTCTATTCTCTTCATCGTGTAGACAATGCTCGTCAGTCTAGCAAGCGAAGAATTGAGTCTCATATTTGGTTTGATGGTGCTGTTAAGAGAGATGTTCTTAATAGTTACGTCCTGCAGTTGATATCGCTCGTGAGTAAGACGATGAATGTTAAAGTGAATGGCTGTATGAAGTACGAAACACCGTATGGCATGGAGTTAAGATGGAGACTTCCTGGAGGAATGAACTTTCATATTCATCTTAAAGATAATATTAAAGTATGGTTTACAACCGAAATTTATTTAACTTGTTTCATCCATCCATCATTGCATCCAATTACCCATCCATTCATCTATCCATAATTTATTCGTTCTTTCTTTTTTCGTGAGTCTGTCCGTTTGTTTGTTTGTTTGTTTGTTTGTTTGTTTGTTTGTTTGTTTGTTTGTTTGTTTGTTTGTTTGTTTGTTTGTTTGTTTGTTTGTTTGTTTGTTTGTTTGTTTGTTTGTTTGTTTATTCGTTCGTTCGTTCGATGAACGAACCTCCCTCCCTAATCCCTCCCTCCCTTCCTTCCTTCCTTCCTGCCATCCTTCCTTTCTTCCTCCCTCCCTCCCTCACGTCCTTCCTTCCTCCTTCCCTTCCTTCCTTCCTTCCTTCCTTCCTTCCTTCCTTCCTTCCTTCCTTCCTTCCTTCCTTCCTTCCTTCCTTCCTTCCTTCCTTCCTCCCTTCCTCCCTCCCCTCCTTTCTTTCTCCCTCCCTCCCTCCGTCCCTCCCTCCGTCCCTCCCTCCCTCCCTCCCTTCCTTCCCTCCCTCCTTCCTTCCTTCCTTCCTTCCTTCCTTCCTTCCTTCCTTCCTTCCTTCCTTCCTTCCTTCCTTCCTTCCTTCCTTCCTTCCTCAGTCTAAATATCGATATTCTACATTTCGTTGTTAGGTGAAAAACAAGAAACGTTGGAGTCAAGTTATGTACATGTCGTACGTTTTGGATTTCAAGACAAAGCAATTAAACGGTAATTAAACATCAGCAAACCAGATGAATGCTGCACTACTTCAAATGCATGAATGACTATGAATTTAAAACCCTAGCTGTTCATCTGAGCCTCAGTAGCTCAATGGTTAGAGCATCTAAGTTCGAACTCTGTCTGCGACTTTAGCTTGACTCTACTCTACTCTACTCTACTCTACTCTACTTCACTTCACTGTACTTTACTGCACTGCACTCCACTCCACTCCACTCCACTCCACTCCACTCCACTCCACTCCACTCCACTCCACTCCACTCTACTCTACTCTACTCCACTCCACTCCACTCCACTCCACTCCACTCCACTCAACTCAACTTTACTCTACTCTACTTCACTCCAATTCACTCCACTCTACTCCACTCCACTCCACTCCACTATACTCCACTCAATTCACTCCACTCTACTTCACTACACTCCACTATACTACACTACACTACACTACACTACACTACACTACACTACACTACACTACACTACACTACACTACACTACACTACACTACACTACACTACACTACACTACACTACACTACACTACACTACACTACACTACACTACACTACACTACACTACACTACACTACACTACACTACACTACACTACACTACACTACACTACACTACACTACACTACACTGCACTGCACTGCACTGCACTGCACTGCACTACACTACACTACACTTGACTTTACTCTACTCTGCTTCACTCCAATCCACTCCACCTCACTTCACTCCACTCCACTCCACTCCACTCCACTGCGGCTGGGATGCAAACCCGCGACCTTCAGTTTACTAGTCCGGCGCTCTACCGACTGAGCTACATGTTCAAATTGGGAGCATGTCTTATTTAGTTGAGTGAGGTAGAACAGAAGTGTTTTCTAGCGATGCGATCTGATCTAGTTCTCTCTCCATGTTTCAGTGCGAGAAGAGGATACATACATTCTGACTACTGATGCTGACATCATGTTTAATGCTGACTCAGTCGAAGCCCTCTTGGATCTCATGATGCGTGATCCCAAAGTTGGTGCAGTGTGCGGTAGAACTCATCCCCTGGGCAACGGACCTCTGGTTTGGTATCAGATTTTTGATTACGCCATTGGTCACTGGTTTCAAAAGGTAAGGTTACTCATTGTTGTCTAGGATGTCTGAGGGTTCTCTCATTGATGAGTAAAATCATCTGGTGTTGGACACAGTAAAACAATAAAGGGACTATTTTTGACCAGCTCAGGCAGGAATGGGTTAAATGCAGTTAAATGCAATTTAAGTAACTTAACAACAAAGAGCGGTTAGCGTGGTAGCCATACAAGCATGGCGGTTGGCAAGGTCAGTGGTTTCTAGCGCATGCGCAAACGTGTGTTCTCAGGTTGTGGGATTACCTCTAGCGTGGCGTGTTGAATTGGGGTTTGTACTGGATCATTTTTGTATCTGCGCAGCAGATATATTGCTATCGTGTTGTGTGTGTGTGTGTGTGTGTGTGTGTGTTTGTGTGTTAACTTTTTTGTGTAACCACTGACCTGTAGTGTGCGCTGTGGTGTAACTCTAACCAATGCGCGACAATTACATCGGGGACAATCGAAGCCTAGAATTTTTGCGTCAACGTTACGAGCTATCAGGTTGAACGATGGAAACAAGTATTCCTCAACCCTTATCCCGATCGTCTTTATAATATTATTTCCTCGCCATATCAAAAGAGCAACACTATTTTCGAAGAAAGACAATATTGCTGACACAAACGGCAAGTATTTTTTACATGACTTATAGTAAACTTGCAAGTGTGATCTACCACAGCTATTGTGCGTTATACAGAACGATTGAAGAGTTGACAAAAGGTTTTCAACTCGTTGGGCGATTTTATATCGAGTCAGGCGACTCAGGCCAACACGTGTAAACTGTTTATGAATTAGGGCTGTAGTCTTCAAGTGATAAACATTACTCTTCGGAAGACAAATAATTCTCTTTGGAGGAAACTATTATATATTTCACAACCGGTAGCATCATTTTACATTTTTAATGCAATCAAGTTTATTAGCAGTTTGCTGTATAAAGTTGTATCTAATAAACAATCCAAGATTTTGAACTAGATTTTTCTATTTAGCTTATAGATACGTGCCATACATGTCAGGTAAACAATCTCACTGCCTTATTAACCCTTTGATCGGGAAATTTCTAATCGTGTGGCGTTTATAGACAGTAAAACAAAGGGTCAGGCGTTTAGACAGTAAAATATGTGGCGACAAAAATGTACGTTTCCCTGTTGAAGGGTTATTGAGAATAACAAGTACATATTTCTTAAAACAATCAAGTTTATTAGCAGTGCCTATTTAAATATTAGGTTGTTGTAAGTTGACAAAGTTGAATCTAATAAACCTGTCCCACGATTTATTTTCTTTAATATCAAGGGATTGGCTTGTCATGTCACTCACTTATTAGTTATTATGTTCACTGAACTGGCCTGTTTACAAGGAGGTAGGGTTACCCTAGCACCCGGGTCAAAGTTTAGACCTGGTTACCAGGTACATGCGTAAAAATGCACAAGTTGTTCACAGTTGTTAACAGGCATGAACAATGTTGTGCTGCACCCTGTGAACAGGTTATCAACAAGTTGTCCACTTATAGTTCGAACAACTTGTTCACAGATAAATCAACAGTCATGAACAAGTTGTTCCAACAGCACATTTTTATAGCCAGCAACGTTGTTCGCACATGATACAACATGTTGTAACAATGATGAACAACAATGTTACAACAATTGTGAACATGACTGGTGTATCATCACCTCCTTCGGTTGTTTCAACATGCGTGAACAAGGGTTGTTGTTTCATCAAGCAGTAACAACTTGTTGAAACAATGATGAACAATGTTGTTAATTCATCAGTGTTGTTCACACATGATAACAACGTTGTTACAGCATTGTTCAGGCAACAATGCTGTAACAACTTGTGATATTTTTAGGCGTGTAGGTGCGTTATCCTTTCCAAATGCATTTACAAGGACAAGACATAACCTGGCTACTAGGGTAACCCTGGCAGCAGGGTTACCATAGCATCCTTGTACACGACAAACAAAAAATGCAAGAAATGTATGATAGCTAGGGTAATACGAGTGCTTTAGACACTTCCCAAATTTGCTTCAATGGGCATGAACAATCATTTGAAATCGAGGTTGAATATCAGGGATGTCATGATAGTGAATGCATTACGATTTCATGTCAACCTCGAGTTCGTGCCGTTGTTTCATAGGCACTTTTTATAGGCGATAAATTCTCTTCCAATGTGTTCAGCGCACATACATGTACGCTATGCGTACCTTTTGTTCTTCTTTTTTGCTTGTTCCTTTTGTTTTCCGATTAAGTCTGGTTCAGAAAATTATTGGTAGTGTCGAGGTGTTGTTTTCGTGTGGCGGCGCGTTTCTCGAGAGTTAACAACAGGCAAATATGGCTCGTCGCTCAACAAACAACAGCTTGTCGGCTATGATGGCGTCGTCGAATGTTACTTCAGCGGAGCAGGAAAGCTCGCCGACATCGATAGCGGATCCCGAAACAAGTCAAACTTCGACGTCGACATCCGCCGGGGCTTTACCGCAACAAAACGCAGGATTAACTGAAGCCTTTTCTCGAGCGTTGGAAGAGTCCTTGCCAAATATTGTCGCTGCAGTGAGGGCACAAATTGGCGGGAATCCAAATTCAGAGAGTCAAGTACAGAGTCCATCTGGGCCAACGTCTCTCAGTCTCCCAGGGTCTCATCCAACTACAGGTAACCTTACTGTACCTTCATTTATTTCCACTTACTGCACATTAGGCAATGCCCAGCCTCAGGTTTCTGCATCCACTACTTCGTGGACGGGGGGTGGTGTTAACACATGTCCGCCATCCACCTTGGCTTTACCAACAGCAATCCAGTATCCAGCCTTAGCTAAGGCATTTGTGATTGGGCCAGGGTATGCACCAGTACCACACAAACTTGCAACCAAAATTACTGCAGGCATGTTTATTGAACTAGCAGATTTATTAGCAGAAAACATTAAAGCTCAGGAAATCGAACCCCATGCATTCCTAGACGGAAAATTGCTGGTTTCCAGTTCGAAAAAACGGGTAGTGGAAATAACAGACATTTTGTCTTGGGTAGAAGCCTTTACCATCTATTGCCTGATACTGTGTCAGTCCTACCCAGCAAGATGGCCAGACCTGAATCAATACAAGCTACTAATCATTCAGATGGCAAAACGTTTTCCCGGTCTTGCTTGGCTGCACTATGATGGGGCATTCCGGAAGGAGGCAGCTGCCACTGGCTTAACCGATTGGTCTCGTATGAACCTAGACCTTTACAATTTTCACACCAGAGCTGGTGGTATAGATTCACTTACTACTCCCATGCCAACCCCACCTCGCCAATCCACAATGGAAAGCTTGGGGCCATCAGCGAAGAGCCAGAATGCCAGGTCATCTCAGTATTGTCATTCATGGAATGATGGCCAATGTAGGTGGCCATTTGGTCGCTGTAGATTTCTCCACAGATGTGAATCCTGCAATGGGGACCACCCCGCAGTCAACTGTCCATACCGGGGGGCAGTGATGCTAGCCGCAGACCTCGAGAGCGTTCCCCTCCCCCCTTCAACAACAAACGATGTCGTTGAGCATGGTAGCACTATGTGTTCCAGTGTAAATAGACCTTTGTTTTGTGGTGTACAAACATCAGTACCACATTGTTGTGTTCCAGTTAATAGTTTTTGTTCTTCAGTCACAGGCTGTACTTTGCAGCATGGACTGCCAGCATCAGTTGGTCTTGATTTTAGTGCCAGCTCAAAAGGTGCATTTACAGGTTTGAACCCAGTAGGGCAAGTGTCTCCAATCCAAGTAGATAAACTGCAGCTTGAATTATTGAGACATCCAGACCAGGGTAAAGTAGCGTATGTGTTAAATGGCCTCAAGGAGGGTTTCCGCGTGGGCTTTGAACCCTCAGCCTCCTCTTTAAAATCAGCTTCTAGGAACCTACAGTCATCATCCCTCCACCCACCAGTGATTGACAAATATTTACAAACTGAAGTAGAAAAGGGCAGAGTTGCTGGACCATTCTCTTCTCCCCCTTTATCAAACTTGCATATAAGTGGTTTCGGAGTGATTCCCAAACGCAAGCAGGAAGGAAAATGGCGCCTAATTTTGGATTTGTCCAGTCCAACAGGTAGCAGTGTTAACGATGGAATTTCAAAGGACAAATACTCAGTACAATACATGCAAGTGGAGGATATAATAAACGCTATCATGGAATTGGGAAGGGGGACTTTAATAGCCAAATTTGACATCCAGAATGCTTATCGCATCGTCCCAATCCACCCAGATGACCGTCACCTCTTAGGCATGAAATGGCGGGGCCAGTTCTACGTGGACATGACCCTCCCGTTTGGCCTTCGGTCAGCGCCATACATTTTCACTTCCATGGCAGATCTTGTGGAGTGGAGTTTACAACAAAACCATGGAGTGGGGTTTTTAGAACACTATTTGGATGACTTCCACATGCTGGGTCCCCCAAATTCTTTGACATGTCAGCGTAACTTGGACACCTGCATTCATTTCTGCAAGGAATGGGGTATTCCCCTCCATCCAGATAAGTTTGAGGGTCCAGCTACCTGCATTACAGTCTTGGGGATCGAACTAGACACGATTAAACTTCAAGCACGTTTACCAAAGGAAAAGTTTGATTTAATTATGTCCTTACTCATGGCATGGTCACACAAGCGCTACTGCATCAGGAAAGATCTTGAGTCTCTTATTGGTTATCTACAACATGCTTGCCGAGTCATTCCCCAAGGCCGCACTTTTCTTCGCCGAATGATAAATTTACTTACAGCCTTTCGACGAGAAGATCACCCAATCCGCCTCAACAAGGAGTTTCACTTAGACCTCGCATGGTGGCTAGAGTTCTTCAAATCCTGGAATGGACTGAGTTTCCTACTTTATCCCCGTTGGGCTCCATTACCAGATTTTCAGATTTCATCCGATGCCTCAGGTGCTCTGGGCTATGGAGCTATTTTGATGTCTCACTGGTTCTCAGGTTCATGGTCACTGTCTCAGCTTAATTCTTCCATTGCATATAAGGAACTGTTCCCGATCGTCATAGCGGCGAGCCTTTGGGGACACTTGTGGGTGTCAAGACGGGTTGAATTTCGGTCAGACAATACGTCAGTTGTAGAGGTACTGCGGTCAGGTACATCTAGAGACCCAAAGTTAATGGCTTTACTCCGGTACCTCCTACTCATAGCGGCTCGACATTCATTTACATTCACAGCATCACACGTTCCGGGTAAGTTAAATCCTATTGCTGACTCTCTTTCACGGTTTCAATTTCAGCGTTTTCGACAGCTGGCTCCCCAGGCGGATTCAGTGGCAAC
>OZ036015.1:3552592-3577592 GCA_964035015.1 Corallium rubrum
CTCCCTCCCTCACGTCCTTCCTTCCTCCTTCCTTCCTTCCTTCCTTCCTTCCTTCCTTCCTTCCTTCCTTCCTTCCTTCCTTCCTTCCTTCCTTCCTTCCTTCCTTCCTTCCTTCCTTCCTCCCTTCCCTCCCTCCCTCCTTTCTTTCTCCCTCCCTCCCTCCCTCCCTCCCTCCCTCCCTCCCTTCCTTCCCTTTCCCTCCTTCCTTCCTTCCTTCCTTCCTTCCTTTCCTTCCTTTCCTTCTTTCCTTTCCTTCCTTTCCTTCCTTTCCTCCTTTCCTTCCTTTCCTTCCTTTCCTTCCTTTCCTTTCCTTCCTTTCCTTCCTTTCCTTTCTTTCCTTTCCTTCCTTTCCTTCCTTCCTTCCTTTCCTTCCCTCCTTCCTTCCTTCCTTCCTTCCTTCCTTCCTTCCTTCCTTCCTTCCTTCCTTCCTTCCTTCCTTCCTTCCTTCACTTTCCTTCCTTTCCTTCCTTCCTTTCCCTCCCTTCCTTCATTTCCTTCCTTCCTTTCCTTCTTTTCCTTTCCTTCTTTTCCTTTCCTTCCTTTCCTTCCTTTCCTTCCTTCCTTCCTTCCTTCCTTCCTTCCTTCCTTCCTTCCTTCCTTCCTTCCTTCCTTCCTTCCTTCCTTCCTTCCTTCCTTCCTTCCTTCCTTCTTTCCTTCCTCAGTCTAAATATCGATATTCTACATTTCGTTGTTAGGTGAAAAACAAGAAACGTTGGAGTCAAGTTATGTACATGTCGTACGTTTTGGATTTCAAGACAAAGCAATTAAACGGTAATTAAACATTATCAGCAAACCAGATGAATGCTGCACTACTTCAAATGCATTAATGACTATGAATTTAAAACCCTAGCTGTTCATCTGAGCCTCAGTAGCTCAATGGTTAGAGCATCTAGGTTTGAACTCTGTCTGCGACATTAGCTTGACTCTACTCTACTCTACTTCACTTCACTGCACTGCACTGCACTGCACTGCACTGCACTGCACTGCACTGCACTCCACACTCCACTCCACTCCACTCACTCTACTCCACTCCACCCCACTCCACTCCACTCACTCCACTCCACTCTCTACTCTACTCCACTCCAGTCTACTCTACTCCACTCTACTCCACTCTACTCTACTCTACCCTACTCCACTCCACTCCACTCCACTCTTGCTCCACTCTACTCCACTCCACTCTACTCCACTCCACTCCTACTCTACTCTACTCTACTCTACTCTTACCTCTACTCTACTCTACTCTACTCTACTCTACTCTACTCTACTCTACTCTACTCTACTCTACTCTACTCTACTCTACTCTACTCTACTCTACTCTACTACTCTACTCTACTCTACTCTACTCTACTCTACTCTACTCTACTCTACTCTACTCTCTCTACTCTACTCTACTCCACTCCACTCCACTCCACTCCACTCCACTCCACTCCACTCCACTCCACTCCACTCCACTCCACTCCACTCTACTCTACTCTACTCTACGTACTCTACTCCACTCTACTCTACTCCACTCTACTCCACTCCACTCTACTCTACTCCACTCTACTCTACTCCACTCTACTCCACTCTACTCCACTCTACTCTACTCCACTCTACTCTACTCCACTCTACTCTACTCTACTCCACTCTACTCTACTCTACTCTACTCTACTCTACTCTACTCTACTCTACTCTACTCTACTCCACTCTACTCTACTCCACTCTACTCTACTCCACTCCACTCTACTCCACTCTACTCCACTCTACTCCACTCCACTCCACTCCACTCTACTCCACCCTCCACTCCACTCTACTCCACTCCACTCTACTCTACTCCACTCTACTCCACTCTACTCCACTCTACTCCACTCCACTCTACTCCACCCTCCACCTCCACTCTACTCTACTCTACTCCACCCTCTCCTCTCCACTCTCTCCACTCCACTCTACTCTACTCCACTCCACTCTACTCCACCCTCCACTCCACTCCACTCCACTCCACTCTACTCTACTCCACTCCACTTTACTCCACCCTCCACTCTACTCCACTCCACTCTACTCCACTCTACTCCACCCTCCACTCCACTCTACTCTACTCCACTCCACTCTACTCCACCCTCCACTCCACTCTACTCCACTCTACTCCACTCTACTCCACCCTCCACTCCACTCTACTCCACTCCACTCCACTCTACTCCACTCTACTCCACTCTACTCCACCCTCCACTCCACTCTACTCCACTCCACTCCACTCCACTCTACTCCACTCTACTCCACTCTACTCCACTCTACTCCACTCTACTCCACTCTACTCCACTCTACTCCACTCTACTCCACTCTACTCCACTCCACTCTACTCCACTCCACTCCACTCTACTCCACTCCACTCTACTCCACTCTACTCCACTCTACTCTACTCCACTCCACTCTACTCCACTCTACTCCACTCTACTCCACTCCACTCCACTCTACTCCACTCTACTCCACTCTACTCCACCCTCCACTCCACTCCACTCTACTCTACTCCACTCTACTCCACTCCACTCTACTCCACTCCACTCTACTCCACCCTCCACTCCACTCTACTCCACTCTCCACTCCACTCTACTCCACTCCACTCTGCTCCACCCTCCACTCCACTCTACTCCACTCTACTCCACCCTCCACTCCACTCTACTCCACTCTACTCCACCCTTCACTCCACTCTACTCCACTCTACTCTACTCTACTCAACTCCACTCTACTCCACTCTACTCCACACTCCACTCCACTCTACTCCACCCTCCACTCCACTCTACTCCACTCTACTCCACCCTCCACTCCACTCTACTCCACTCTACTCCACCCTCCACTCCACTCTACTCCACCCTCCACTCCACTCCACTCTACTCCACTCTACTCCACCCTCCACTCCACTCTACTCCACCCTCCACTCCACTCTACTCCACTCTACTCCACCCTCCACTCCACTCTACTCCACTCCACTCTACTCCACTCTACTCCACTCTACTCCACTCTACTCCACTCTACTCCACTCTACTCCACTCTACTCTACTCCACTCTACTCCACTCTACTCCACTCTACTCCACTCTACTCCACTCTACTCCACTCTACTCCACTCCACTCCACTCTACTCCACTCTACTCCACTCCACTCCTACTCCACTCCACTCCACTCTACCCTCTCACTCTACTCCCACTCTACTCCACCCTCCACTCCACTCTACTCCACTCCTACTCCACTCTACTCCACTCCAATCTTCTACTCCACCTCACTCCACCCCTCCACTCCACTCCACTCCACTCCACTCCACTCTACTCCACCTCCTCCACTCCACTCCACTCTACCTCCACCCTCCACTCCACTCTACTCCACTCTACTCCACCCTCCACTCCACTCCACTCTACTCTACTCCACCCTCCACTCCACTCTACTCTACTCCACTCTACTCCACTCTACTCCACCCTCCACTCCACTCCACTCTACTCTACTCCACCCTCCACTCCACTCTACTTTACTCCACTCTACTCCACTCTACTCCACTCCACTCCACCCTACTCCACTCTACTCTACTCCACTCTACTCCACCCTCCACTCCACTCTACTCTACTCCACTCCACTCCACTCTACTCCACTGCACTCCACCCTACTCCACTCTACTTTACTCCACTCTACTCCACTCCACTCCACCCTACTCCACTCTACTCTACTCCACTCTACTCCACCCTCCACTCCACTCTACTCTACTCCACTCCACTCCACTCTACTCCACTGCACTCCACCCTACTCCACTCTACTTTACTCCACTCTACTCCACCCTCCACTCTACTCTACTCCACTCTACTCCACCCTCCACTCCACTCTACTCCACTCTACTCCACTCTACTCCACTCTACTCTACTCCACTCTACTCCACCTTCCACTCCACTCTACTCCACTCTACTCCACCCTCCACTCCACTCTACTCCACTCCACTCCACTCCACCCTCCACTCCACTCTACTCCACTCCACTCTACTCCACTCTACTCCACCCTCCACTCCACCCTCCCTCCACTCCACCCTCCACTCCACTTTACTCACTCTACTCTACTCCACTCCTACTCCACTCTACTCTACTCCACTCTACTCCACTCCACTCTACTCCACTCTACTCCACCCTCCACTCCACTCTACTCCACTCCACTCTACTCCACTCTACTCCACTCTACTCCACTCTACTCCACTCTACTCTACTCTACTCCACTCTACTCCACTCTACTCCACTCTACTCCACTCTACTCCACTCTACTCCACTCTACTCCACTCTACTCTACTCCACTCTACTCCACTCTACTCCACTCTACTCCACCCTCCACTCTACTTTTACTCCACTCTACTCCGCCCTCCACTCTACTCCACCCTCCACTCTACTCCACCCTCCACTCCACTCTACTCTACTCCACTCTACTCCACCCTCCACTCCACTCTACTCTACTCCACTCTACTCCACTCTTCTCCACTCCACTCCACCCTACTCCACTCTACTCTACTCCACTCTACTCTACTCCACCCTCCACTCCACTCTACTCTACTCCACTCTACTCCACTCTACTCCACTCCACTCCACCCTACTCCACTCTACTCTACTCCACTCTACTCCACCCTCCACTCCACTCTACTCCACTCTACTCCACTCTACTCCACTCTACTCCACTCTACTCTACTCCACTCTACTCCACCCTCCACTCCACTCTACTCCACTCTACTCCACTCCACTCCACTCTACTCCACTCCACTCTACTCCACTCTACTCCACCCTCCACTCCACTCTACTCCACTCTCCACTCCACTCTACTCCACTCTACTCCACCCTCCACTCCACTCTACTCCACCCTCCACTCCACTCTACTCCACTCTACTCCACTCCACTCTACTCCACTCTACTCTACTCTACTCTACTCTACTCTACTCTACTCTACTCTACTCTACTCTACTCTACTCTACTCTACTCTACTCTACTCTACTCTACTCTACTCTACTCTACTCTACTCTACTCTACTCTACTCTACTCTACTCTACTCTACTCTACTCTACTCTACTCTACTCTACTCTACTCTACTCTACTCTACTCTACTCTACTCTACTCTACTCTACTCTACTCTACTCTACTCTACTCTACTCTTCTCTACTCTACTCTACTCTACTCTACTCTACTCTACTCTACTCTACTCTACTCTACTCTACTCTACTCTACTCTACTCTACTTTACTCCACTCCCTCCCTCCCTCCCTCCCTCCCTCCCTCCCTCCCTCCACTCCCTCCCTCCCTCCACTCCACCCCACCCCCACCCCACCCCACTCCACTCCACTCCCTCCCTCCCTCCCTCCCTCCACTCCCTCCCTCCACTCCACTCCCTCCCTCCCTCTACTCTACTCCACTCTACTCCACTCTACTCCACTCTACTCCACTCTACTCCACTCTACTCCACTCTACTCCACTCTACTCCACTCTACTCCACCCTCCACTCCACTCTACTCTACTCCACCCTCCACTCCACTCTACTCCACTCTACTCCACTCTACTCCACCCTCCACTCCACTCTACTCCACTCTACTCCACTCTACTCCACTCTACTCCACTCTACTCCACTCTACTCTACTCCACTCTACTCCACTCTACTCCACCCTCCACTCCACTCTACTCCACTCTACTCCACTCTACTCCACTCCACCCTACTCCACTCTACTCCACTCTACTCCACTCCACCCTACTCCACTCTACTCCACCCTCCACTCCACTCCACTCCACTCCACTCCACTCCACTCTACTCCACCCTCCACTCCACTCCACTCTACTCCACCCTCCACTCCACTCTACTCCACTCTACTCCACCCTCCACTCCACTCTACTCCACTCTACTCCACCCTCCACTCCACTCCACTCTACTCCACTCTACTCCACTCCACTCTACTCCACTCTACTCCACTCTACTCCACTCCACCCTACTCCACTCTGCTCCACCCTCCACTCCACTCTACTCTACTCCACTCCACTCCACCCTCCACTCCACCCTACTCCACTCTACTCCACCCTCCACTCCACTCTACTCCTCTCCACTCCACCCTCCACTCCACTCTACTCCATTCTACTCCACTCTACTCTACTCCACTCTACTCCACCCTCCACTCCACTCTACTCCACTCTACTCCACTCTACTCCTCTCTACTCCACCCTCCACTCTACTCCACTCTACTCCACTCTACTCTACTCCACTCCACTCTACTCCACTCTACTCCACGCTACTCCACTCCACCCTACTCCACTCTACTCCACCCTCCACTCCACTCTACTCTACTCCACTCCACCCTCCACTCCACTCTACTCCACTCTACTCCACTCTACTCTACTCCACTCTACTCCACCCTCCACTCCACTCTACTCCACTCTATTCCACTCTACTCCACTCTACTCCACTCTACTCCACCCTCCACTCTACTCCACTCTACTCCACTCTACTCTACTCTACTCTACTCCACTCTACTCCACTCTACTCCACTCTACTCCACTCTACTCCACTCTACTCCACTCTACTCCACTCTACTCCACTCCACTCTACTCCACTCTACTCCACTCTACTCCACTCTACTCCACTCTACTCCACTCTACTCCACTCCACTCTACTCCACTCTACTCTACTCCACTCTACTCCAGCCTCCACTCCACTCTACTCCACTCTACTCCAGCCTCCACTCCACTCTACTCCACTCTACTCCACTCCACCCTACTCCACTCTACTCTACTCTACTCCACTCTACTCCACTCTACTCCACTCTACTCCACCCTACTCTACTCCACTCTACTCCACTCTACTCTACTCCACTCTACTCCACTCTACTCTACTCCACTCTACTCCACTGCACTCTACTGCACTCTACTCCACTGCACTCTACTCCACTCCACTCTACTCCACTCCACTCTACTCCACTCCACCCTACTCCACTCCACCCTACTCCACTCTACTCCACTCCACCCTACTCCACTCTACTCCACTCTACTCCACCCTCCACTTCACTCTACTCCACTCTACTCCACCCTCCACTCTACTCTACTCCACCCTCCACTCCACTCCACTCCACTCTACTCCACCCTCCACTCCACTCCACTCTACTCCACCCTCCACTCCACTCTACTCTACTCCACCCTCCACTTCACTCTACTCCACTCTACTCCACCCTCCACTCCACTCTACTCCACCCTCCACTCTACTCTACTCCACCCTCCACTCCACTCTACTCCACTCTACTCCACCCTCCACTCCACTCTACTCCACCCTCCACTCCACTCTACTCCACCCTCCACTCCACTCTACTCCACCCTCCACTCTACTCCACCCTCCACTCTACTCTACTCCACTCTACTCCACCCTCCACTCTACTCTACTCCACTCTACTCCACTCTACTCCACTCTACTCCACTCTACTCCACTCTACTCCACTCTACTCTACTCCACTCTACTCTACTCCACTCTACTCCACCCTCCACTCCACTCTACTCCACTCTACTCCACCCTCCACTCCACTCTCTACTCCACTCCACTCCACTCCACCCTCCACTCCACTCTACTCCACTCCACTCTACTCCACTCTACTCCACCCTCCACTCCACCCTCCACTCCACTCCACCCTCCACTCCACTCTACTCCACTCTACTCCACTCTACTCCACTCTACTCCACTCTACTCCACCCTCCACTCCACTCTACTCCACTCTACTCCACTCTACTCCACCCTCCACTCCACTCTACTCCACTCCACTCTACTCCACTCTACTCCACTCCACTCCACCCAACTCTATCTTACTCTACTCTACTTCACTCCAATTCACTCCACCTCACTTCACTCCTCTCTACTCCTCTCTACTCCACCCCACTCCACTCCACTATACTCCAGTCCACTCCACTCAATTCACTCTACTTCACCACACTACACTACACTACACCACACCACACCACACCACACCACACCACACCACACCACACCACACTACACTACACTACACTACACTACACTACACTTGACTTTACTCTAATCCACTCCACCTCACTTCACTCCACTCCACCTCACTTCACTCCACTCCACCTCACTTCACTCCACGCCACTCCATTGTGGCTGGGATTCAAACCTACAACCTTCAGTTTACTAGTCCGGCGCTCTACCGACTGAGCTACATGGTCAAGTTGGGAGCATGTCTTATTTAGTTGAGTGGGGTAGAGCAGAAGTGTTTTCTAGCGATGCGATCTGATCTAGTTCTCTCTCTATCTTTCAGTGCGAGAAGAGGATACGTACATTCTGACTACTGATGCTGACATCATGTTTAATGCTGATTCAGTTGAAGCTCTCTTGGATCTCATGATGCGTGATCCCAAAGTTGGTGCAGTGTGCGGTAGAACTCATCCCCTGGGCAACGGACCTCTGGTTTGGTATCAGATTTTTGATTACGCCATTGGTCACTGGTTTCAAAAGGTAAGGTTACTCATTGTTGTCTAGGATGTCTGAGGGTTCTCTCATTGATGAGTAAAATCATCTGGTGTTGGACACAGTAAAACAATAAAGGGACTATTTTTGACCAGCTCAGGCAGGAGTGGGTTAAATGCAGTTAAATGCAATTTAAGTAAGTTAACAACAAAGAGCGGTTAGCGTGGTGGTAGCCATACAAGCATGGCGGTTGGCAAGGTCAGTGGTTTCTAGCGCATGCGCAAACGTGTGTTCTCAGGTTGTGGGATTACCTCTAGCGTGGCGTGTTGAATTGGGGTTTGTACTGGATCATTTTTCTTCTTTTTTGCTTGTTCCTTTTGTTTTCCGATTAAGTCTGGTTCAGAAAATTATTGGTAGTGTCGAGGTGTCGTTTTCGTGTGGCGGCGCGTTTCTCGAGAGTTAACAACAGGCAAATATGGCTCGTCGCTCAACAAACAACAGCTTGTCGGCTATGATGGCGTCGTCGAATGTTACTTCAGCGGAGCAGGAAAGCTCGCCGACATCGATAGCGGAGCCCGAAACAAGTCAAACTTCGACGTCGACATCCGCCGGGGCTTTACCGCAACAAAACGCAGGATTAACTGAAGCCTTTTCTCGAGCGTTGGAAGAGTCCTTGCCAAATAATGTCGCTGCAGTGAGGGCACAAATTGGCGGGAATCCAAATTCAGAGGGTCAAGTACAGAGTCCATCTGGGCCAACGTCTCTCAGTCTCCCAGGGTCTCATCCAACTACAGGTAACCTTACTGTACCTTCATTTATTTCCACTTACTGCACATTAGGCAATGCCCAGCCTCAGGTTTCTGCATCCACTACTTCGTGGACGGGGGGTGGTGTTAACACATGTCCGCCATCCACCTTGGCTTTACCAACAGCAATCCAGTATCCAGCCTTAGCTAAGGCATTTGTGATTGGGCCAGGGTATGCACCAGTACCACACAAACTTGCAACCAAAATTACTGCAGGCATGTTTATTGAACTAGCAGATTTATTAGCAGAAAGCATTAAAGCTCAGGAAATCGAACCCCATGCATTCCTAGACGGAAAATTGCTGGTTTCCAGTTCGAAAAACGGGTAGTGGAAATAACAGACATTTTGTCTTGGGTAGAAGCCTTTACCATCTATTGCCTGATACTGTGTCAGTCCTACCCAGCAAGATGGCCAGACCTGAATCAATACAAGCTACTAATCATTCAGATGGCAAAACGTTTTCCCGGTCTTGCTTGGCTGCACTATGATGGGGCATTCCGGAAGGAGGCAGCTGCCACTGGCTTAACCGATTGGTCTCGTTGAACCTAGACCTTTACAATTTTCACACCAGAGCTGGTGGTATAGATTCACTTACTACTCCCATGCCAACCCCACCTCGCCAATCCACAATGGAAAGCTTGGGGCCATCAGCGAAGAGCCAGAATGCCAGGTCATCTCAGTATTGTCATTCATGGAATGATGGCCAATGTAGGTGGCCATTTTGTCGCTGTAGAATTCTCCACAGATGTGAATCCTGCAATGGGGACCACCCCGCAGTCAACTGCCCATACCGGGGGGGCAGTGATGCTAGCCGCAGACCTCGAGAGCGTTCCCCTCCCCCCTTCAACAACAAACGATGTCGTTGAGCATGGTAGTACCATGTGTTCCAGTGTAAATAGACCTTTGTTTTGTGGTGTACAAACATTAGTACCACATTGTTGTGTTCCAGTTAATAGTTTTTGTTCTTCAGTCACAGGCTGTACTTTGCAGCATGGACTGCCAGCATCAGTTGGTCTTGATTTTAGTGCCAGCTCAAAAGGTGCATTTACAGGTTTGAACCCAGTAGTGCAAGTGTCTCCAATCCAAGTAGATAAACTGCAGCTTGAATTATTGAGACATCCAGACCAGGGTAAAGTAGCGTATGTGTTAAATGGCCTCAAGGAGGGTTTCCGCGTGGGCTTTGAACCCTCAGCCTCCTCTTTAAAATCAGCTTCTAGGAACCTACAGTCATCATCCCTCCACCCACCAGTGATTGACAAATATTTACAAACTGAAGTAGAAAAGGGCAGAGTTGCTGGACCATTCTCTTCTCCCCCTTTATCAAACTTGCATATAAGTGGTTTCGGAGTGATTCCCAAACGCAAGCAGGAAGGAAAATGGCGCCTAATTTTGGATTTGTCCAGTCCAACAGGTAGCAGTGTTAACGATGGAATTTCAAAGGACAAATACTCAGTACAATACATGCAAGTGGAGGATATAATAAACGCTATCATGGAATTGGGAAGGGGGACTTTAATAGCCAAATTTGACATCCAGAATGCTTATCGCATCGTCCCAATCCACCCAGATGACCGTCACCTCTTAGGCATGAAATGGCGGGGCCAGTTCTACGTGGACATGACCCTCCCGTTTGGCCTTCGGTCAGCGCCATACATTTTCACTTCCATGGCAGATCTTGTGGAGTGGAGTTTACAACAAAACCATGGAGTGGGGTTTTTAGAACACTATTTGGATGACTTCCACATGCTGGGTCCCCCAAATTCTTTGACATGTCAGCGTAACTTGGACACCTGCATTCATTTCTGCAAGGAATGGGGTATTTCCCTCCATCCAGATAAGTTTGAGGGTCCAGCTACCTGCATTACAGTCTTGGGGATCGAACTAGACACGATTAAACTTCAAGCACGTTTACCAAAGGAAAAGTTTGATTTAATTATGTCCTTACTCATGGCATGGTCACACAAGCGCTACTGCATCAGGAAAGATCTTGAGTCTCTTATTGGTTATCTACAACATGCTTGCCGAGTCATTCCCCAAGGCCGCACTTTTCTTCGCCGAATGATAAATTTACTTACAGCCTTTCGACGAGAAGATCACCCAATCCGCCTCAACAAGGAGTTTCACTTAGACCTCGCATGGTGGCTAGAGTTCTTCAAATCCTGGAATGGACTGAGTTTCCTACTTTATCCCCGTTGGGCTCCATTACCAGATTTTCAGATTTCATCCGATGCCTCAGGTGCTCTGGGCTATGGAGCTATTTTGATGTCTCACTGGTTCTCAGGTTCATGGTCACTGTCTCAGCTTAATTCTTCCATTGCATATAAGGAACTGTTCCCGATCGTCATAGCGGCGAGCCTTTGGGGACACTTGTGGGTGTCAAGACGGGTTGAATTTCGGTCAGACAATACGTCAGTTGTAGAGGTACTGCGGTCAGGTACATCTAGAGACCCAAAGTTAATGGCTTTACTCCGGTACCTCCTACTCATAGCGGCTCGACATTCATTTACATTTACATTCACAGCATCACACGTTCCGGGTAAGTTAAATCCTATTGCTGACTCCCTTTCACGGTTTCAATTTCAGCGTTTTCGACAGCTGGCTCCCCAGGCGGATTCAGTGGCAACAGCAATTCCCCAATCCCTGCTGGAAGACCTAACCAAGGCTTAACAGAAAAATGTCGTTACTATATGACCCAGGGTTTGGCACCCTCCACCCGTAGAGTTTATTCTTCAGCACAGCGACGCTTTTTGGATTTCTGTATTCAGGACAATCGTATCAGACCTAATGGTTCCATTTTACCAGCCAGTCAAGAAACATTAATGCATTTTTGCTCTCATCTAGCTGATAGTCTACACCATACCTCAATAAAAGTGTACTTATCGGGCATTCGCTCTCTCCACATTGATGAAGGATTTCCAGATCCATTAGCAGACTGCCTACAACTACAACGGCTCCTTCGAGGTGTTAACGTTGTCAAGGCTCAAATCTGGTAAAACGTCGTCCGATAACAGGGGAACTTATGCAGGTTATTCACAACTCATTGGATCGGTCTGAGTATAACCAGGTCATGCTGTGGGCAGCTTGTTGCTTAGGTTTCTTTGGTTTTCTGCGTGCCGGGAATTTACAGTCAACTGTCCTTTTGATCCCAAGTATCACCTTATCCCACAAGACCTACAGGTAGACTCGATGGTGGAGCCAAAAAGTATTAAAGTCTTTATAAAGTGTTCTAAAACAGATCCCTTTCGGCAGGGATGCTACATTTACATTGGTAAGAACAGTTCTTCTATGTGTCCAGTTGAGGCTATCATAAGATATCTACACTTGAGGGGTCCTTCAGCTGGCCCTCTCTTCAAACATAGAGATGGCAGTCCATTAACGCGGAAGGCGGTATCTACTTCAATGCAATCAATACTCCAAGCGGCTGGTATCCCTGGTCAGTTTTCTGGTCATAGTTTTCGTATTGGGGCGGCAACCACAGCGGCTGAGAAAGGGGTTCCGGATCACTTGATTAAGATGTTGGGGAGGTGGTCTAGTGATGCTTATCAGAGATATATCAGGACTCCGGTTCACACAATACTGGGTGTTTCGAAAATATTGGCATAACTGGGTAAGTTTTTTACTTGTTTTGGTATGGTGTTGGTTCTTTGCCTTATGTTGGCTAGCAGTGTACCATGGTTTTATAGTAACCAGCGTGGCGGTAACCAGCGTGGCGGTAACTAGCGGGGCGGTAACTAGCGGGGCGTATCCGGGTGCCTCGGGTCTGGAGTAAACAGTGGGGGCTCTCGCTTCCCCCAGCCATGAGCCCCAGATCTCCGAATTGTCTTGTCGTCATTTTCGGAGGTCCCTTCGGCATGGCGTGGGGGCTCATGGCTGGGTTGCGGGGATTGGCCAGCCATGAGAGCGGTATTGTATCTAGGGGCTGGCTTTGGAAGTGGAAGCCCCTGGATGACCCAGGCACCCATTACCCACAAAGCGATGCAGTTGTTAAATGCAGTTAAATGCAATTTAAGTAAGTTAACAACAAAGAGCGGTTAGCGTGGTGGTAGCCATACAAGCATGGCGGTTGGCAAGGTCAGTGGTTTCTAGCGCATGCGCAAACGTGTGTTCTCAGGTTGTGGGATTACGTCTAGCGTGGCGTGTTGAATTGGGGTTGTACTGGATCATTTTTCTTCTTTTTTTTTTCCTTTTTTTTATTATTTTTCATTTATTTATTTTATTTTTATTTTTTTCCCACTGACCTAGTCAATGTGACGGGTGCCTCGGTCTGGTGTGGGGGCTCATGGCTGGGTTGCGGGGATTGGCCAGCCATGAGAGCGGTATTGTATCTAGGGGCTGGCTTTGGAAGTGGAAGCCCCTGGATGACCCAGGCACCCATTACCCACAAAGCGATGCAGTTGTTAATCACTTGTTAACGCATTGCTGCCTAGGATGTCTGAGGGTTCTCTCTTTGATGAGTAAATTAATCTGGTGTTAGACAGAGTAAAACAATAAAGGAACCATTTTTGACCAGCTCAGGCAGGAATGGGTCAATCACTTGTTAACTCATTGCTGCCTAGGATGGCTGAGGGTTCTCTCTTTGATGAGTGAAATCATCTGGTGTTAGATAGAGTAAAACAATAAAGGAACCATTTTTGACCAGCTCAGGCAGGAATGGGTTAATCACTTGTTAACTCATTGCTGCCTAGGATGTCTGAGGGTTCTCTCATTGATGAGTAAAATCATCTGGTGTTAGACACAGTGAAACAATAAAGGGACTATTTTTGACCAGCTCAGGCAGGAATGGGTTAATCACTTGTTAACTCATTGCTGCCTAGGATGTTTGAGGGTTCTCTCTTTGATGAGTAAATTAATCTGGTGTTAGACAGAGTAAAACAATAAAGGACCATTTTTGGCCAGCTCAGGTAGGAATGGGTTAATCAATTGTTAACTCATTGCTTCCTAGGATGTCGGAGGGTTCTCTCTTTGATGAGTAAAATCATCTGGTGTTAGACAGAGGAAAGGTTTGACTTTTTATTTATTACGTCATTCTTACACAGGTAGCCAATCACGTGTTGGGATCTGTTCTCTGCTGTCCCGGCTGTTTCAGTGTCTATCGAGCTAAAGCATTACGCGATGTTCTTCCTTTGTATGCGTCAACTGCTGACCATGCCGTTGATTTCTTGACTAAAGACATGGGTAAGACTGCGGGCGCATTAGTTCGAGTGGAGTGGAGTGGAGTGGAGTGGAGTAGAGTAGAGTAGAGTAGAGTAGAGTAGAGTAAAGTAGAGTAGAGTAGAGTAGCGTGGCGTAGTGTAGAGTAGAGTGGAGTGGAGTAGAGTTGCGTGGCGTGGCATGGCGTGGAGTAGAGTAGCGTGGAGTAGAGTAGCGTAGAGTGCAGTGGAGTGGCGTGACGTGGCGTGGCGTGGCGTGGCGTGGCGTGGCGTGTGTAGTAGCGTGAAGTAGAGTAGCGTAGCGTAGATTGGAGTGGAGTAGCGTGAAGTAGAGTAGCGTAGAGTAGCGTGAAGTAGCGTAGCGTAGAGTGGAGTGGAGTAGCGTGAAGTAGAGTAGCGTAGAGTGGAGTGGAGTAGCGTAGCGTAGAGTGGAGTGGAGTAGCGTGAAGTAGAGTATCGTAGATTGGAGTGGAGTAGCGTGAAGTAGAGTAGCGTAGAGTAGCGTGAAGTAGCGTAGCGTAGAGTGGAGTGGAGTAGCGTGAAGTAGAGTAGAGTGGAGTGGAGTAGCGTAGCGTAGAGTGGAGTTGAGTAGAGTAGCGTAGAGTGGAGTGGAGTAGCGTGAAGTAGAGTAGCGTAGAGTAGCGTGAAGTAGCGTAGCGTAGAGTGGAGTGGAGTAGCGTGAAGTAGAGTAGCGTAGAGTGGAGTGGAGTAGCGTGAAGTAGAGTAGCGTAGAGTGGAGTGGAGTAGCGTGAAGTAGAGTAAGGTAGAGTGGAGTGGAGTAGCGTGAAGTAGAGTAGCGTAGAGTGGAGTAGAGTAGCGTAGCGTAGAGTGGAGTGGAGTAGCGTGAAGTAGAGTGGCGTAGAGTGGAGTAGCGTAGAGTGGAGTGGAGTAGAGTGGAGTGGCGTGACGTAGCGTAGCGTGGAGTGGAGTGGAGTAGCGTAGAGTGGAGTGGAGTAGAGTGGAGTGGCGTGACGTAGCGTAGCGTAGAGTGGAGTGGAGTAGCGTAGAGTGGAGTGGAGTAGCGTAGAGTGGAGTGGAGTAGCGTAGAGTGGAGTGGAGTAGAGTGGAGTGGAGTGGAGTAGAGTGGAGTGGAGTAGCGTAGAGTGGAGTAGAGTGGAGTGGAGTAGCGTAGAGTGGAGTGGAGTAGCGTAGAGTGGAGTGGAGTAGAGTGAAGTGGAGTAGAGTGGAGTGGAGTAGCGTAGAGTGGAGTGGAGTAGCGTAGAGTGGAGTGGAGTAGCGTAGAGTGGAGTGGAGTAGCGTAGAGTGGAGTGGAGTAGAGTGGAGTGGAGTAGAGTGGAGTAGCATGGAGTGGAGTGGAGTGGAGTAGCGTAGAGTGGAGTAGCGTAGAGTGGAGTGGAGTGGAGTAGCGTAGAGTGGAGTGGAGTAGCGTAGAGTGGAGTGGAGTAGAGTGGAGTGGAGTGGAGTGGAGTGGAGTGGAGTAGCGTAGAGTGGAGTGGAGTAGCGTAGAGTGGAGTGGAGTGGAGTGGAGTAGCGTAGAGTGGTGGAGTGGAGTAGCGTAGAGTGGAGTGGAGTAGCGTAGAGTGGAGTGGAGTAGCGTAGAGTGGAGTGGAGTAGCGTGGAGTAGCGTGGAGTAGCGTGGAGTAGCGTGAAGTAGCGTAGCGTAGAGTGGAGTGGAGTAGAGTGGAGTGGAGTAGAGTGGAGTAGCATGGAGTGGAGTGGAGTAGCGTAGAGTGGAGTAGCGTAGAGTGGAGTGGAGTAGCGTAGAGTGGAGTGGAGTGGAGTAGAGTGGAGTGGAGTAGAGTAGAGTGGAGTGGAGTAGCGTAGAGTGGAGTGGAGTGGAGTAGCGTAGAGTGGAGTGGAGTAGCGTAGAGTGGAGTGGAGTAGCGTGAAGTAGCGTAGAGTGGAGTGGAGTGGAGTAGCGTAGAGTGGAGTGGAGTAGCATAGTGGAGTGGAGTAGCGTAGCGTAGAGTGGAGTGGAGTAGCGTGGAGTAGCGTGAAGTAGCGTAGCGTAGAGTGGAGTGGAGTAGCGTGGAGTGGAGTAGCGTGGCGTGGCGTGGCGTGGCGTAGAGTAGAGTAGAGTAGAGTAGAGTAGAGTAGAGTAGAGTAGAGTAGAGTAGAGTAGAGTAGAGTAGAGTAGAGTAGAGTAGCGTAGCGTAGCGTGGAGTGGAGTGGAGTGGAGTAGAGATCTAATATTGTATGTTTTTGTGACGAAATCTAGGTGAAGACCGCTGGCTTTGTACGCTAATGGTGCAAGCTGGATGGCGTCTGGAGTATTGTGCTGCTGCTGAGAACAGAACTTACTGTCCTGATAACTTTGATGAGTTCTACAAACAACGTCGACGCTGGATCCCATCAACCCTCGCCAACCTATCTTTACTGATCAGTGAATGGAGGTTGACAGTCTCAAATAGTGACACGGTGTCATTCCCCTTCATTCTTTATCAAGCTTGTAACGTATTTTCAACTTTAATTAGGTGAGTCAGCGTAGTGTATTACAGTCTTTTGCAACCCAACCAATCAATCTATCTATCAACTAACCAATGAACAAACCAAGTAACTAAACAACAACCAGCTAACTGACTAACCAATCAACTAACTAACCAACCAACCAACCAACCAACTAATTAACCAACCAACCAACCAACCAACCAACCAACCAACCAACCAACCAACCAACCAACCAACCAACCAACCAACCAACCGACTAACCAACAAACGAACCAACAAACTAACTAACTAACTAACCGACCAACCAACCAACCGACTAACAAACAAACAAACAAACAAACAAACAAACAAACAAACAAACAAACAAACAAACAAACAAACAAACAAACAAACAAACAAACAAACAAACAAACAAACAAACAAACAAACCGACTAACCAACTGACTAACCAACTGACTGACTAACCAACCAACCAACCAACCAACCAACTGATCACTAGCTAACCAACCAACCAACCAACTAACCAACCAACCAACCAACCAACCAACCAACCAACCAACCAACCAACCAACTGAAACCAACCAACCAACCAACCAACCAACCAAATGACTACCAACCAACTGACTAACCGACCAACCAACCAACCAACCAACCAACCAACCAACCAACCAACTGACTAATCAACCAACCAACCAACTGACTAACCAACCAACCAACCAACCAACCAACCAACCAACCAACCAACCAACCAACCAACCAACCAACCAACCAACCAACCAACCAACCAACTGACTAACCAACCAACCAACCAACTGACTAAACAACCAACCAACCAACCAACCAACCAAGCAACTGACTAACCAACCAACCAACCAACCAACCAACCAACCAACCAACCAACTGACTAACGAACCAAGCAACCAACCAACCAACCAACCAACCAACCAACCAACCAACCAACCAACCAACCAACCAACCAACTGACTAACGAACCAACCAACCAACCAACCAAGCAACCAACCTACCAACCAACCAACCAACCAAGCAACTGACTAACGAACCAACCAACCAACCAACCAAGCAACTGCCTAAACAAGCAAACAACCAACCAACAGACTAACCAACCAACTAATCAACCAACAAACCATTGAGCTTTCTTCCCATGTCTTCACATTACTTTTCTATTCATTCTAGTCCAGCTACAGTGATTCTGATTATCGTTGGAGGATTACAATATGGTTGGAATCTTGATGCACTTACTGTATTAATTCTTCTTCTTATTGTCACCTTCTTGTATGGTCTGGTGTGTTTATTTGCTTCTCAAGACTTTCAACTCAAGACAGCCAAGGTTCTAACACTCATCTTTGCTCTCCTCATGGGAGCTGTGCTGGTTGGACTCGCTGAACAAATTGTTGAGAAGCCTGGTGGAAACACAAAGCCGACGACGGCACCAACTAAACACACTTGTACGTTTTGAGTGGTTGGGTATGTTGATGGGAGGGTGTGTTGGTGAGGGAGGGAGAAAGGGGGGAAGAAGGGGGAGGGGGGGTAGGGAGGGAGAGAGGGATGGAGGAAAGGAACCGAACGAACGAACGAACGAACGAACGAACGAACGAACGAACGAACGAACGAACGAACGAACGAACGAACGAACGAACGAACGAACGAACGAACGAACGAGGGAGGGAGGGAGGGAGGGAGGGAGGGAGGGAGGGAGGGAGGGAGGGAGGGAGGGAGGGGGGGAGGGAGGGAGGGAGGGAGGAAGGGAGTGAGTTAGGGAGGGAGGGAGGGAGGGAGGGAGGGAGTTAGGGAAGGAGGGAGGGATGGAGGAAAGGAAGCGAGCGAACGAACGAACGAACGAACGAACGAACGAACGAACGAACGAACGAACGAACGAACGAACGAACGAACGAACGAGACGGAGGGGAGGGAGGGAGGGAGGGAGGGAGGGAGGGAGGGAGGGAGGGAGGGAGGGAGGGAGGGAGGGAGGGAGGGACGGACGGACGGACGGACGGACGGACGGACTGTAGGGAGAGAGGGAGGCTGGCAGGGAGGGAGGGAGGGATGGGACGGAGGGAGGGAGGGGACGGAGGGAAGGAAGGGAAGGCAAGGGAAGGAAGGGAGGGAGGGAGGGAGGGAGGGAGGGAGGGAGGGAGGGAGGGAGCGAGCGAGCGAGCGAGCGAGCGAGCGAGCGAACGAACGAACGAACGAACGAACGAACGAACGAACGAACGAACGAACGAACGAACGAACGAACGGAAGGAAGGAAAGGAAAGAAAGAAGGAAGGAAAGAAGGAAGGAAAGAAGGAAGGAAGGAAGGAAGGAAGGAAGGAAGGAAGGAAGGAAGGAAGGAAGGAAGGAAGGAGGGACGAAGGGAGGGAGGGGGGAGGGAGAGAGGGAAGGGAGGAAGGCACCAACTAAACACTTGTACGTTTTGTGTGGGTGGGTGTGTTGGTGAGGGAGAGAGGGAGGGAGTTTTCTCATGTTTTGTTTTTGTTTTTCTAATATCATCAATATTCTCTCAACTATTCATTATCTTTCTTTGCAGATCCAACATACAAGCCACCAAAAACGACCAAAAAACCAACAAAAGCACCAACAAAAGCACGCGTCCAAGCCTTTTATAATGAATTTCTCTCACCAAGTCCACACAAAGAAGGTGAGAGATGAACTTCGTTCTGAAGATATTCACAGTTTGCTTGACTGAGTTCAAAATCTAACAACAGTTTGTACAGCAAGAACTAACAAAACTTTACAAACTCCAAGCTAAAAGTACTATACTAACTAACGACAGCTTGTAGAGCAAGAACTAACAAAACTTTACAAACTCCAAGCTAAAAGTACTATACTAACTAACGACAGCTTGTAGAGCAAGAACTAACAAAACTTTACAAACTCCAAGCTAAAAGTACTATACTAACTAACGACAGCTTGTAGAGCAAGAACTAACAAAACTTTACAAACTCCAAGCTGAAAGTACTATACTAACTAACGACAGCTTGTAGAGCAAGAACTAACAAAACTTTACAAACTCCAAGCTGAAAGTACTATACTAACTAACGACAGCTTGTAGAGCAAGAACTAACAAAACTTTACAAACTCCAAGCTGAAAGCACTATAGTAACTAACCACAGCTTGTAGAGCAAGAACTAACAAAACTTTACAAACTCCAAGCTGAAAGTACTATAGTAACTAACCACAGCTTGTAGAACAAGAACTAACAAAACTTTACAAACTCCAAGCTGAAAGTACTATACTAACTAACGACAGCTTGTACAACAAGAACTAACAAAACTTTACAAACTCCAAGCTGAAAGTACTATACTAACTAACGACAGCTTGTACAACAAGAACTAACAAAACTTTACAAACTCCAAGCTGAAAGTACTATACTAATGCATGTCAATATATTGATCAGGCAAAATCATTTCTGTTATTCAGTTTGATCTCCTTTTTTTTAGCTTCTGTTCTTTATCTCAACAAGAACTTCAGTGATTCACCTTTGTTTGGTAATTGAGTTAGGTCTTTTGTTGTGAAGTTTGTCACGGATAGCTTGGTTGTATTTTTTGTCGTTGTTGTTGATGTCGTTGCGTGTGCTGCTGTTGTTTATGCTGTTGTAGCATTGTTGTTTGTGCTGTTGATGTCGTTGCTTATGCTGTTGATGTCGGTGCTTGTGCTGCTGTTGATGTCGTTGTTTATGCTGTTGATGTCGTTGTTTGTGCTGTTGTAGTGTTGTTGTTTTTGCTGTTGATGTCGTTGTTTATGCTGTTGATGTCGTTATTTATGCTGTTGATGTCGTTGTTTGTGCTGTTGATGTCGTTGTTTATGCTGTTGATGTCGTTGTTTATGCTGTTGATGTCGTTGTTTGTGCTGTTGTAGTGTTGTTGTTTTTGCTGTTGATGTCGTTGTTTGTGCTGTTGATGTCGTTGTTTATGCTGTTGATGTCGTTGTTTATGCTGTTGATGTCGTTGTTTGTGCTGTTGATGTCGTTGTTTTTGCTGTTGATGTCGTTGCTTGTGCTGTTGTAGTGTTGTTGTTTGTGCTGCTGATGTCGTTGCTTATGCTGTTGATGTCGTTGCTTGTGCTGCTGTTGATGTCGTTGTTTATGCTGTTGATGTCGTTGTTTATGCTGTTGATGTCGTTGTTTGTGCTGTTGTTGTTTTTGCTGTTGATGTCGTTGTTTGTGCTGTTGATGTCGTTGTTTATGCTGTTGATGTCGTTGCTTATGCTGTTGATGTCGTTGTTTGTGCTGTTGATGTCGTTGTTTATGCTGTTGTAGTGTTGTTGTTTTTGCTGTTGATGTCGTTGTTTGTGCTGGTGTAGTGTTGTTGTTTTTGCTGTTGATGTCGTTGTTTGTGCTGTTGATGTCGTTGCTTATGCTGTTGATGTCGTTGCTTGTGCTGCTGTTGATGTCGTTGTTTATGCTGTTGATGTCGTTGTTTGTGCTGTTGTAGTGTTGTTGTTTTTGCTGTTGATGTCGTTGTTTGTGCTGCTGTTGATGTCGTTGTTTATGCTGTTGATGTCGTTGTTTGTGCTGTTGTAGTGTTGTTGTTTATGCTGTTGATGTCGTTGCTTATGCTGTTGATGTCGTTGCTTGTGCTGCTGTTGATGTCGTTGTTTATGCTGTTGTAGTGTTGTTGTTTTTGCTGTTGATGTCGTTGTTTGTGCTGTTGATGTCGTTGTTTATGCTGTTGATGTCGTTGTTTATGCTGTTGTAGTGTTGTTGTTTTTGCTGTTGATGTTGTTGTTTGTGCTGTTGTAGTGTTGTTGTTTGTGCTGTTGATGTCGTTGTTTATGCTGTTGTAGTGTTGTTGTTTTTGCTGTTGATGTTGTTGTTTGTGCTGTTGTGGTGTTGTTGCTTGTGCTGTTGATGTCGTTGCTTATGCTGTTGTAGTGTTGTTGCTTGTGCGGTTGATGTCGTTGTTTATGCTGTTGATGTCGTTGCTTGTGCTGTTGTAGTGTTGTTGTTTATGCTGTTGATGTCGTTGTTTATGCTGTTGTGTTGTTGTTTATGCTGTTGATGTTGTTGCTTATGCTGTTGATGTCGTTGTTTATGCTGTTGATGTCGTTGCTTGTGCTGTTGTAGTGTTGTTGTTTATGCTGTTGATGTCGTTGTTTATGCTGTTGATGTTGTTGCTTATGCTGTTGATGTCGTTGTTTATGCTGTTGATGTCGTTGTTTATGCTGTTGATGTTGTTGCTTATGCTGTTGATGTCGTTGTTTATGCTGTTGATGTCGTTGTTTATGCTGTTGATGTCGTTGTTTATGCTGTTGATGTCGTTGCTTGTGCTGTTGTAGTGTTGTTGTTTATGCTGTTGATGTTGTTGTTTATGCTGTTGATGTCGTTGTTTATGCTGTTGATGTCGTTGCTTATGCTGGTGTTGTTGTTTATGCTGTTGATGTTGTTGTTTATGCTGTTGATGTCGTTGCTTATGCTGTTGTAGTGTTGTTGTTTATGCTGTTGATGTTGTTGTTTATGCTGTTGATGTCGTTGCTTATGCTGTTGATGTCGTTGCTTATGCTGGTGCTGTTGTTGTTTATGCTGTTGATGTGGTTGTTTATGCTGTTGGTGTCGTTGCTTATGCTGCTGCTGCTGCTGTTGTTGTTTATGCTGTTGCTTATGTGTTCAAACCAATTGTCTCCTTTCAGCTTCTTCTCCAACTCCAACTCGCATTCCAACCAACAGCTCAACAACTGCATCGTCCAAACAATCAACCTGGAGCCGTTTTGCAGTGTCGTCATGGTATTTCTTTTTCCTCGTTGGTATTTTCATAGTGACTGCGTTATGTCATCCGACCGAGGCTTATTGCGTACTGCATGGGATCTGGTACTTACTATGTCTCCCCTCTGGTTATCTCTTTCTCTTTATATATTCTGTTTGTAACCTCACTGATCGCTCTTGGGGTGAGTAGCTCTGAAGTAAAGATTATCATCACTATTATTATCATCATTGTCTTCACTATTATTACTGTCATCGTTATCGTTATCATTTTCATCATCATTACTATCATTCTCATTACCATCACTATCATCACCATTACCATCACTATCATTATCATCATCATTACCATCACTATCATTATCATCACCATCGGTATCAGTATCATCACCATCACTATCATCATCACCACCATCACTATCATCATCACCACCATCACTATCATCACCATCACTATCATCACCATCATCATTACCATCACTATCATCACCATCACTATCGTCACCATCACTATCACCATCACTATCATCACCATCACTATCATCACCATCACCACCATCACAATCACTATCATCACCATCACTATCATCACTATCATTATCATCACTATCATCATCATCATCATCACCAACACTATCATCACCATCACTATCATCACCATCACTATCATCATCACTATCATCATCATCATCATCACCATCATCACTATCATCACCATCACTATCATCACCATCACTATCATCACCATCACTATCATCACCATCACTATCATCACCACCATCACCACCATCACTATCATCACCATCACTATCATCACCATCACTATCACTATCATCACCATCATTATCACTATCATCATCATCACCATCACTATCATCGCCATCACTATCATCACCATCACTATCATTACCATCACTATCATCATCACTATCATCATCATCACTATCATCATCATCATCACCATCATCACCACCATCCCTATCATCACTATCATCACTATCATCACCATCAGTATCACTATCATCACCATCACCATCATCACCATCACTATCATCACCATCACTATCATCACTATCATCATCATCATCATTATCATCATCACTACCATTATCATCACTATCATCATCACTATCATCATCACTATCATCATCATCATCATCATCACTACCATTATCATCACTATCATTATCATTATCACTATCAGTATCATCATCACCACCACCATTACTCTCATCACCATCACTATCATCATCATCACTGTCATTATCATTATCAACCACTATCATCATCACCATCATCATCATCACCACCATCATCATCATCATCATCACCACCATCATCATCATCACCACCATCATCATCATCACCACCATCACTATTATCACCATTACCATCATCATCACCATCACTATCATTACCATCATCATCACCATTATCAACACTTGTCATCATTACCATCATCATCACCATCACTATCATTACCATCATCATCACCATTATCAACACTTGTCATCATTACCATCATCATCACCATCAGCACCATCACTTTCATCACCATCACTATCATCACCATTTCCATCACTATCATTATCACCATCACTATCATCATCATCATCACCATCACTATCTTCACCATTACCAATTGGCACTGTCATTATCACCATCACTATCATCATCACCATCACTATCATCATCACCATCACTATCTTCACCATTACCAACACTGTCATTATCACCATCACCACCATCACTATCACCATCACTATCAGTTACCATCACCACCATCACTATCATCACCATTTCCATCACTATCATTATCACCATCACTATCATCATCATCACCACCATCACTATCTTCACCATTACCAATTGGCACTGTCATTATCACCATCACTATCATCATCACCATCATCGTCACCATCATCATCATCATCATCATCATCACTATCATCACCATCACTATCATCACTATCATGATCATCATCATCATCATTATCATCATCACTACCATTATCATCACTATCATCATCACTATCATCATCACTATCATCATCACTATCATCATCATCATCACTACCATTATCATCACTATCATTATCATTATCATCACTATCAGTATCATCACCACCACCATTACTCTCATCACCATCACTATCATCATCATCACTATCATTATCATTATCAACCACTATCATCATCACCATCATCATCATCACCACCATCATCATCATCACCACCATCATCATCATTACCACCATCACTATTATCACCATTACCATCATCATCACCATCACTATCATTACCATCATCATCACCATTATCAACACTTGTCATCATTACCATCATCATCACCATCACTATCATTACCATCATCATCACCATTATCAACACTTGTCATCATTACCATCATCATCACCATCACTATCATTACCATCATCATCACCATTATCAACACTTGTCATCATTACCATCATCAACACCA
>OZ036015.1:3582592-3585092 GCA_964035015.1 Corallium rubrum
AGGTATGATTAATTTTCACTTAGTAATTAACTATCCTACAAACTCATTCAATCGCTGACTTATTCTTACTGTACTCATATTAATTGTCAGTTGTTTGCTGTACAAGCTGTGTTAGTTAGTAATACTCAGAAAAACTCTGAGCTCTAAGCGGGACTCGAACCCACAACCTTCTGAATGCTAGCCAGACCCTCTAACCATTGAGCCACTAGAACTGAGTATTACTAACTAACACAGCTTGTACAGCAAACAACTGACAATTATTACTAACATCAAACTGCAATTTCTGTAGTCATATTATTGACATCTCTCTTGGGTTACCCTATGTGTTACTCTTGCTCAGTCGTTTTGCCGAGCTATGTATGGCTGCGTATATCAATTTTCGGATTTGGAGATTTCGAGATGTTGCACCTGAAACCCCCCCCCCCCCTGACCATGCAACAGATAACTGCAGCAAAGTGCACTATCCACTGGCGCAAGTAAGTACAAGAATAAAAGGCCGGCCTGTCCTTGGTAAGATAAATTGATCATGTCTTTTACATACTTGCTTGTGGAAGTATTCATCAAGGCCATGAACGTTTTAGTGGTCAGTCTCGAGGAAAACAGTGCCCTTTTATGAGTATCAGCGCTGTTAACAGCACAAACTATTCAAGTGAACGATTGGAATTCATCTCTCCTGTTATGAAACATCTACATTGGCTTCCCGTCAGCCAACGTATTATCTATAAGATGCTTCTTATTACCTACAAGGCCCTAAATAATCTTGCACCATGTTACATTAGGGATATGCTGAAACCGCTTTCATCAACAATGAATTTGCGTTCATCTACGAAAAGACTTCTTGCGGTACCTCGAGTAAAATTAGTGAACTATGGTCAACGATCGTTTTCACATGCCGCGCCTAAACTGTGGAACGAACTTCCGGATTCAGTACGCCAACTGAATCATTATCTATTTTTAAAACTAAATTAAAGACATATTTATTTAAACAATTTTATGAGTAATTGACTCTAGTTTTACCTAGTTTATAGTACAATATTTGAAATTTGATGTGATATTATTATTAGTTGTTTCAAAACTTTGCATTGTAAAGCGCAATTGAGCTATAGGAAATGGCACTGTAGAAATAAATTATTATTATTATTATTATTATTATTATTATTATTATTATTATTATTATTATTATTATTATTATTATTATTATTATTATTATTATTATTATTATTATTATTATTATTATTATTATTATTATTATATGTACTTGAATGCTTTTCACAATGGTCTTATCCCACGTGAAGAATTGTTGTCGCTGAACAACCTACCAACTATTAACCAGGCAGCAATTCCTTGCGATAGTAACTTCTAGTAATATGGATATACTGCAAGTTCCTGCAAATATGTACCTATTCAAAATATCGTTTTTGCAGGATTTAAACGCAATTGGAATTGAAAAACGGGGTCATCGGAAAAACCTTTTGCAAGAAATAGAACAACTACCAGTTGTGGAGTTGGACAACAATGTACCAGTAAGTGGAGGGAGGGAGGGAGGGAGGGAGGGAGGGAGGGAGGGAGGGAGGGAGGGAGGGAGGGAGGGAGGGAGGGAGGGAGGGAGGGAGGGAGGGAGGGAGGGAGGGAGGGAGGGAGGGAGGGAGGGACGGAGGGAAGAAGGAAGGAAGGAGGGAGGGAGGGAGGGTTAGGGAGGGAGGGAGGGAGGGAGAGGAGGAAGGAAGGGAGGGTGGAAGAAGGGAGGGAGGGAGGGAAGGAGGGAGGGAGGGAGGGAGGGAGGGGGAGGGAGGGAGGGAGGGAGGGAGGGAGGAAGGAAGGAAGGAAGGAAGGAAGGAAGGAAGGAAGGAAGGAAGGAAGGAGGGTGGGAGGAAGGAGATAGGGAGGATGGATGGATTGAAGAAAGGAAGGAGGGAGGAAGGAGGGAGGGAGAGTGGAAGGAAGAGAGAGTGGAAGAAGTGGAGGGAGGGAAGGTGGGAGGGAGGGAGGGAGGGTGGTAGAAGTGGAGGGAGGGAGGGAGGGTGGAAGAAGTGGAGGGAGGGAGGGGGGAGGGAGGGTGGAAGAAGTGGAGGCAGGGAAGGAGGGAGGGACGGTGGAAGAAGTGGAGGGAGGGAGGGGGGAGGGAGGGTGGAAGAAGTGGAGAGAGGGAGGAAGGAATGGGGAAGGACGGACGGAAGGAAGAAAGAAAGGAATGAATGAATGAAGGGAGGAACGAAGGGAGGAAGGAAGGAAGGAGAGATTGGAGAAAGGAAGAAAGGGAGGAAGAGAGGAAAAGAAGGCAAGAAGGATGGAGAGAAGGATAGGAATGTGGGTGTAGGTATGTAAATGGACTTCTCGTCATTACTTTTCCTTCCTTGTATATTTCAGGATAGAGTGGATAAATGGTTGTCAGATCTTGGCTTGCATGATTATTGGTTGAATTTTAAAAACAATAGCTACGACAATCCCAAAGCTCTGGAAGATCTGAAAGTTATGACTAATTCTGACCTAACCACCATTG
>OZ036015.1:3587592-3692592 GCA_964035015.1 Corallium rubrum
TCCTTCCTTCCTTCCCTACTTCCCTCCTCCCTCCTTCCTTCCCTCCCTCCTTTTTTCCTCTACCCATTTCCTATTTTTTCTTTAATCCCAGTTTTTTGTTCTTCCTTCAGTATAATACAAGATATCCCTCCATACAGGTAGCCTTTATTTTTATAAATCTTATTTTCAAATATTTATATAATTGAATAGGAATATTTTTAACAAACTGCCTTGAATTCATATGGCAAACGAATTCATCTTTATAAATATTAAACAATTTTACAATAATTATTTTGCTGGGCTATTGTGAAGAATATATACCAAATTTTAAAAGTATTAAAATATTTTGGGAGTAATTAGTTAATTAAATTAACATATGACGCAACGAACAACTCGAACATTTTTTAATTTCAAATTGTCTTGTTATCGAAATCACACCACTAATTTCAACAAGACAATCTTGCCATTCACCATTTTGTAAGACTTTTCTTAATTAAAGTGCTTATGTCACTTGTGGGGTTTTAACGTATTTAAATAGAGCAGGAAAAAATCAGTTAAAGTGTCACTAAGATGAAAAAATCGTCAGTCTTTTTTTTTTATCTTATCATAAAGTACATTTAAAATGAGGGTGAACGGCGTTTGTGGTTTGTCAATATCTCATCTCGTTCAAGAGATATTCCCGTTTTGGAAATATGCAAATTTATGGCTGATGACGTCATTTTCTCCAAACGAGCGAAATGAAAATGGTAAAATAAGGAATATCTCTGGAAATAAACAATAGAATGTGCTTAAACTTTGTATGCTTATAGTATCTAATAAAATACACTTGTCTGTGGAACTTTTGTGATTGCCATGGTAAGCGCATGCTCTCAGGTTACTCTAAACCTTAAAAAGGGAATTATCATTTTTGCCTCATTGTTTAAAAATAGAAAGATTTAAACGTTTGAATTACAATGCCTACATCAGCCCTAATCTTCACATTTATTCGCTGGAGTAAATGCTACTTGATTGCTGATAAATAAGAAAATTTAATTTTATCATTGGAGGGGGACAGGAACCAGCAGTTTCCACGAAAACAACTAAAGTTCCACAGTGAAACGTATTTTATTTAGTACTATAAGCATGCAAAATTTGAGCACTTTCCATTGTTTATTTCTAGAGATATTCCTAATTTTACGATTTTCATTTCGCTCGTTTGGAGAAAATGACGTCATCAGCCATATAATTTGCATATTTCAAAAACGTGAATATCTCTTGAACGAGATGAGTTATTTACAAACCACAAACGCCGTTCCTCCTCATTTTTAATGTACTTTATGATTAGATCAAAAAAAGACTGACGATTTTTCATCTTAGTGACACTTTAATAAGTTATTTTGCCGTTTTTGATTTGGTCAAATAGTTCCTGACATATTGGCTTCTGATCATGCCAATTCTCAAAAATTTCCGTCGTTCATTTCAACACCTTGGGGACCTGGGACTCAGGACCCTAAGCCGACTGTTTTCTTAGTTGGAACTCTCTTGCGTACTGGAAAACGGGTGTGAGCTCGACATTTCGATTTTTCAGTCAAATATATGTGTTTTTGTGAATCAATAAGCCGAAACGTAGTTGTTTTGGATTGACTCGTTCCTGAGTCCCAGGCCCCCAAGGTGTTAAAATGAACGACGGAAATTTTTGGCGAAAAGCCGAAATTGGCATGTTTAAAGGCTTATATCTCAGAAACTATTAAAGTAAATCAAAAATGGCAAAATAACTTATTAACTAACTTTTTTTGCTCTATTCAAATACGTTAAAACCCCACAAGTGATATAAGCACTTTAAAATGGCGATATAGATCATAGTTAATAGAAAATAGACATGGTTTGGAAGCTCAACAAAAGTCATTGTTTTATGTTTTTGTTCAGGTTTATGGAAATTTTTGCACTTTCATGGTTACTGAACATATTGTGTTTTCTGTATAATGAAGCAATCATCCAATGGCAACGTTTGGGTTCAATCACTCAACCGTACTGTTTAAATATTAATAAACCTAAAACAAAGGATTTGGCACCTTCATGTACCTTTCAACATGAATCCTAGTTTGATTGTTAACCGCTTTGAAGTTTTCCGGGTTTCCAAACCATGTATATTTTCTATTAACTATGTATAGATGTACGTATAGCAGGGGTGTATATTCTTCAATGAACTTTGATTCTTTCCCCTCCCCCCTTCTTTTCAGATTTGATTCTTTTCCCCATATCTTTACTATATCAGCCTCTACTCTTCTTTGATTTTCTTCCCTAGCCCTAAGACCCTTTGATTCTTTTCCCCCACCCCAGGGGGGGGGGGGATTATAGAAGAATATACACCCCTGACGTATAGATGTGTGGTATACATTAAGGTTCAATGGAGGTTCAAACCATGTCTGGGGCCCAGAATTCTTTTCTGAGTAATTGAGCTTGACGAACCATAGATAATGGAAGGGGAACTCACTGGATAGGAAACGTACGAAACTGGAATCGATGTTTGCACAACTTGCTATGGTAATTATACACTTATAAGGGGTTAATGCACCTAACGGGTGGTCCCACATGGCTACCATCAGACACTACTGAACGTAAGTGGTTAATTTCAGCAATAGCTGATCGTGGCCATGTGGGACCACCCACGTTAGTGCCCCTTATAAGTGTATAACTAGAAGTTTTTATCAAAAGTGAAGTGCTGCGAGTTGCTACCATTTACTATTTAGTAGTAAAAAAACTTGTTGTCGTCCGAAGCATTTTCAATTAAAGAGCTTAAGCATGCGACGTTTTCCTCAACAAGGACGTCACGCGTATAAAATCGAGCCATTAAAGAGTGATGGCGTCTATGCAGTGAAGAACGGCAATCTATGCAGTTTTAGGTTGCTGATTTGCAGCAATAACGGCTGTTGCCATCTTTAATGGCTCAATTTTATACGCGTGACGTGAGTGTTGACAATAACGTCGCATGCTTAAAATGTTAAGTGAAATCATCTGGCACAATGGTGTGGAATGTCATATAAAAATTAATGAACAAAGACTCGTATAAATACACTGTCTGCCCCTCGAAATGTCGCTTAGCCTTTTGTGGCCTTGATATATACTTCCAACAACAACTAGAGTTGTGTTTGATATAATAGTATAGTAGAAAAATACACTTCTCTTTAATAAATCAACATATTCCACCGCCAAACAATGCCAGGTGCAGCGTAGCGCACAATTTAATAATGCCTGCCGCTGATCGGTAGACATTGCGTATACCGAAGATCATCGCCCACGAAATCCTAAGAATCGAGTTTGTGAACGCATATGTGACATTTCTAAAGAAGGGGGTAGCATACCCCGGAAAATGTTTGAAATTTAGGGGTTTTGAAATGCCATTTCCTGCATTTTAGGGAAAGAATTTGTAGAATTCTGAAGATTATAAGATACGAAAATTAAATATTTACATTATTTTTTTGGAGAATTGTGGCAAATATTTTAGTTAGTTTGATTATGTATTTATTGTGCATACAAGTATGTTAGTGAAAATAGCGTGCGGTATAGATTCTTTAATCACGAGTACACAAATCACGCATGGAAAACGCGTGGCCAGGCCATGGACTAGCGTTGGAGATTAGTAGAATAATGAATGACATCTTTGACGCGGATTGGCCGCCTGGCCGCCCTTGGGTTCATAATTTACATTATTACATCATTATTATTAAAATTCACAACTATTAACGGTTTGTGTTTATCGCGAAACCAAAGACACCATTGTATTCTACAAATTCATAGCTTTCTAGCGATATCTATTTTATTTTTGTGGCACAAATTCTGACGAATTGAGAGAGCTTTACAGAAATTTACGGCCTTTTATACAAGCCCATTCAACCCCCTGCGAGATTGTGTTTTAGCTGTAATAGTAAAAATTTGATAACTCCAAAAGCATTTGGAATTTTTACAAACCCAGACACACACTTTTTCGCTGTGATATTTATCTACCAAACTGCCAATTTTCAGAGCATTATAGTAACTAGTTGTTCGCTTATAGCATTTCGGATTGGAATGAAAACTTTAATAAACAGAAGCGCTATTTTTTGTTTGCATTCATAAAATGACCAAATGTCGTTTTGCTGCAGTCTTGTAGCCAGTTTTATTATATGGCTGGGTTTGATTTCCGGTCCGTACGCAAAACGACGCACGCTGATTGGTTCCTGAGAGGTCGGGATTTTACGATATTGACCTCGGGGTCAATACGCTTTTTTCTCGGCCCTGTAATTTTTGGCGGGAACATTTCTGAGTTGATTTGAATACAAATAAAAGAGAAATAGGTATCTTCATTCAAATATTCTGAACAATAAAATGTGTTGGAACATCACTGCTGCTTTCCTTTAAAGCTGTTTATCTAAAAACACGACAAATAAAAGCCGAACTGGGGTAAATAAGAGGCCAAGAAGCGACACGAAAAAGTCAACAGGTAAGGTAAACAGCATACTCCGAAGACGAAAACAACGCTCGAAGCTTAAAAATAAAATGAACCAATAGCCATATAATAAATTCCTTATTAACCTCGTTTGCTCGGTCTGTACTGGAAAGTATTTGTCCTCGGTTTTATCGCACAAACCTCGCTCCTTCGTCGCTCGGTCTGTACGAAAACCTCGGGCAAATACTTTCCCGTACAGACCTCGCACTCGGTTAATAAGTCTTTAGTAGTGCTCAGGCTGCACTGTTCATACAAAAAAGAATAAAAATATGTTACAGTATACATATTTCGATTAACATAATAAAGTCCATATTCTAAATTACAGATCTATGTTACAGTCAGGGGGGAGGTATCCAAAATTCGCGTGTTTTACAGGGGGTTGCGACATCTGTTATTTTGTCACGGGGGGTGTGCCAAAAATTGAAAATCGATACGTACAATGTATTTTGTGAACGTCCGCCCGACGTTTGAAAACAATATAATTTATACAATGTGTTAGTTTTCAATAATGTTAGACTTTAGATATATCTCTTTGTATTTCAGATGCAGGCGAAATTGAAACCAACATGCTTTTGGAAGTTATCCAATATTTAAAACACCTCGAAAAACACCTCACATGACACGACATGATTTTTCTTCGTTGCTTTGTGTCTCGGCAGCTCTTCCCTGAGATGGTCCTCTATTTCCTTTTTCTTTCTCATTCTTTTCAATACCGTACTTCGCTCGGATTGCGTCCCTCTTCTTCTGTCGTTCTTCTCCTCTCTTCGCATGAATCTCGTCCCGTTTCGCTCTTTCTGCTTTCTCGTCTTCTTCTAACTTTCGTAAGTCTTTCGACGAGAAATGACTACCGTCTTCTTTCTTTTCTTCGTCTCCAAAACTCAAGTTCTTGCTCACAGAGTCAGTGACGGAGTTCAATTTGTTCGTAAACACAGCTTTCGTGATAGCATCCATATTGTTTTTCACAAGGACATTTTCCGGTACCGGAATAAATAACTCCCAGGAATGAATAACCCGCGGTTATTCACCCCAGGGAGTAATAACCACCGAGTCAGAACATGTTGGCATTTGGACCATTGGGGATAACATAGGATTTGTGTGGACCATTGGGGGTCATGTTGGATTTATGTGGACCGTTAGAGATCATCTGGGATTTATTTGGCCAATTAAGAGTCATGAGGGATTTGTATGGACACGTACGGTATGGACCATTAAGGATCATGTTGGATTTATGTGGACCAATAGGGCTCATGTGGGATTAGTGGGGATCTATTGGGATTATGGAATATTTAGGATTAGGGATCATATGGGCTTTCTGTGGACTTTTAGGGATCATGTAGGATTTGTGTGGATTAGTAGGAACCATGTGGGATTTATTTGGGCAATCAGGGACCATATGAGTTTTGTGTAGGGATCATGTGGGCTTTATGTGGCTCATTAAGGATCATGTTGGATTTATATGGACCCATAGGGCTTATATGGGCTTTGCTTGAACCATTAGGGATCGTGTGGGATTTGTGTGAATCATTTGGGATCATTTGGAATTTATGTGGATCATTAGGGATCATGTGGAATTTATGTGGATCATTAGGGATTATGTGGGATTTGTATGGACCATTGGGTCATGTTGTATTTATGTGGATCATTAGGGATTATATGGGATTTGTGTGGATAGATCAGGATCATTGTGGGATTTGTGTGGATGCATTGGGACACATGTGGATTTGTCGGATAGATTGGGATCATAGGGAATTTGAAGGACACATGTAGGGTATCTGTGTATACACAAGGACAATATCCTCTTGTATCCCTATATCTCGGTCGAGGGGAGCCTGGGACTTATTTCCCTGACGACGAACACGATCGTCTAGCGCCAAAGTTTTCCAACCACAAACAAAATCAAAATAGCTTTCACCTCTTCAGATTCTTTTTCATTTTCAGCGCTATTTAGCTAGACTTTGGCTGTATTTTTGTCATCTTGGATACCTGGATATGTAAGGGAACATGGAGGAACCTTTATCAGAGGAAAAAATCAGCGAACAAGAGGCCCAGAAAGTTGAAAATGCTTCGACAGAAACATGCAATCAGTTGAGTGAATTTATTGCCAGTTTTTAGTCTTAATTTACGTCTTGTTTTTTCATGAACTGTATATTTGAATTGTATATTGTCATTGTTTTATTCTTCTTTATAGAAGTGATGCCAAAGTGACAAGTTATCATGGGAAAATCAAGGTTTTAAGCAGGTTGACAATACACGAACTCAGAGCTATTCAAAAAGCTTTTCCAGTAAGTAAAAGTAACGTGCTGCGAACACGCGTAAAAATCTCGTAAGTTCTGAACAATGCTGTAACAACTTGCAACAATGCTGTAACAACTTCCAACAATGCTGTAACAACTTGCAACAATGCTGTAACAACTTGCAACAATGCTGTAACAACTTCCAACAATGCTGTAACAACTTGTTGACATATGTGAACAACATCGATAAATCAACAACAGTGTTCATCATTGTTTCAACAAGTTGTTACTGCTTGACGAAACAACAACCGTTGTTCACGCATGTTGTAAGAACCGAAGAACGTGTTGATACATCAACTATGTTCACCATTGTTGTAACATTGTTGTTCATCGTTGTTATTTCATCATGCTGTTACAACATGTTGTATCATGTGTGAACAACGTTGGCTATAAAAAATGTGCTGTTGGAACAACTTGTTCATGACTGTTGATTTATCCATGAACAAGTTGTTCGAACCATAAGTGACAAATTGTTGACAACTTGTTCACGGTGAGCAGCACAGCATTGTTCACAGTGAGCAGCACAACATTGTTCATGTCTGTTGACTTACGTGTGTAGGCAGTGTAGAAACAACAATCGAAATATAGTAAGGTTAGATATACTGCCAAAACAGAGAACGTAGGAGTCTGACACTCTAACGTTTCGAGCAAAGGCCCTTCATCAGAGAGAAATGTCAATCCAGTAAGTTGACTTGTAAGGGTCTGTTATATGGAGGTGAGTTACCCATCCAGTCGAGTTACTTAATTGGCACATGGTTTTCCCACCACAGTGTATATATGAGAGAGACGGTAACTTACCCTGGTGAGAACTCAGCACTGGCAGCCAGGATATAAACATTTCCCCATTTAAACACTTTTGCCCGGGTAACTTGCCATAGCAGATGAATTTTCTATATTTATTGCCTAATGTCACTTTCATTGATGAAAATCATCTCATGTATTACAACTTTCCAGGTAACTTGTCTTCATATAAACAGAACGTAAGGTTTATCCTTGCAAAGCTGGTAACTCAGCTGCTGGGGAAATCACCTCAATATAAACAGGCCCTCCCGAGTCTCCATTGCGCATTTGACAAACTTTTTAGTCTGGTTATTAAGCTGATACAAACCTGTTGTCAACCTTGTAACAACTTGTTACATTGCAGAGTAGTTGTTACAATCACTACCACCCTCACCACCACCACCATCAGAACCATTACTACTACCATTATTGCCACCACCACCATCATTACCACCACCATTATCACCACCATCATTATCACCACCATCATGAATACCATTGTCAATACTATCATCAACACCATTATCACCATCCACCATTATCACCTCCATTGCCATTATCACCACCATTACCACCACCACCATTATCACCACCATTACCATTATCACCACCATTACCACCACCACCATTACCACCATCACCATTACCATTATCACCTCCATTACCACCACCACCATTACCATTATCACCTCCATTACCACCACCACCATTACCATTATCACCTCCATTACCACCACCACCATTACCATTATCACCTCCATTACCACCACCACCATTACCATTATCACCTCCATTACCACCACCACCATTACCATTATCACCTCCATTACCATTATCACCACCATTACCATTATCACCTCCATTACCATTATCACCGCCATTACCATTATCACCTCCATTACCATTATCACCTCCATTACCATTATCACCTCCATTACCATTATCACCTCCATTACCATTATCACCTCCATTACCATTATCACCGCCATTACCATTATCACCACCATTACCATTATCACCGCCATTACCACCACCACCATTATCACCTCCATTGCCACCACCATTATCACCACCACCATTATCACCTCCATTGCCACCACCATTACCACCATCACCATTATCACCTCCATTGCCACCACCATTATCACCACCACCACCATTATCACCTCCATTACCATTATCACCACCACCATTACCATCACCACCATTATCACCACCATTACATCACCATTATCACCACCATTACCATCACCATTACCATCACCACCATTACCACCACCATTACCATCACCACCATTACCACCACCATTACCATCACCACCATTACCATCACCATTATCACCACCATTACCATTATCACCACCACTATTATCACCACCATTATCACCACCACCATTATCACCACCATTATCATCACCATTATCATCACCACCATTATCACCACCATTATCACCACCACCATTATCACCACCATTATCACCACCACCATTATCACCACCATTATCACCACCACCATTATCACCACCATTATCACCACCATTATCACCACCACCATTATCACCACCATTATCATCACCACCATTATCACCACCATTATCATCACCACCATTATCACCACCATTATCATCACCACCATTATCACCATCACCATTATCACCATCACCATTATCACCACCATTATCATCACCACCATTATCACCACCATTATCATCACCACCATTATCACCACCATTATCATCACCACCATTATCACCATCACCATTATCACCACCATTATCACCATCACCATTATCACCACCATTATCACCACCATTATCACCACCATTATCATCACCACCATTATCACCACCACCATTATCACCACCATTATCACCACCATTACCACCACCACCACCATTATCACCTCCATTAGCATTATCACCTCCATTACCATTATCACCACCATTACCACCACCACCATTATCACCTCCATTAGCATTATCACCTCCATTACCATTATCACCTCCACCACCATTATCACCACCATTACCACCACCACCATTATCACTACCACCATTATCACCACCATTATCACCACCATTATCACCACCACCATTACCACCACCATTATCACCACCATTATCACCACCATTATCACCACTATTACCACCACCATCACCACCACCATTATCACCACCATTACCACCACCACCACCATTATCACCACCATCATGAATACCATTGTCAATACTATCATCACCACCATTACTATCACCACCACCATCATTACCACCATTATTACCATCACCACCATCATTACCACCATCATCATCCCCATCACTTCCACCCCCACCACCATCACCCACCATCACCACCATCCCAAGTTGTCAACAACCTGTTAAAGACGTTGACAAACTGGGAACAACCAGTGCATGAATGCATTCCTGTGACAGCTTTCTGGGGCATTTTTACATGTGCACGTATCTCTATGATCAAGAATTGACCTGACGTTTCACTCTTTAGATTGCCAAATTTGGTAATATCGATGGTGAACCCAAGCGTAATGTAGACGAGTTCTGTGAATTACTAACAAGCATTCTGAGTGATGGAAAAGAGGCTGAATTCAGAGAATTATTTGACATCATAGATACTGATAAAGAAGGTTTTGTGGATTGGGACAAGTTCTGTTCTCATATGCAACGAGATTATCAAGAAAAGGATGATCGACTCAAGACCACACAGGTGAGTAGAAAGCATTAACCTGTGGAAACACGTCTCCTTCATAAAGCTTGTGTTTTCTCTTATTTTGCTTAATCTTATTTGAAAGAACTCTTAAAATAATGGGGAATATCAATTTACAGCTTTTTCATATTTTACTTAGTTCTTGAGATATTTAGACTTATGTGATGTTCAAATGAGATAACTTATGGTCCGTTTTTTCACTAATTAACATATTCGCAAATCGCGAACATTTTTAAGGTTATTGAACAAAATCACTTGAAACTTTGCAAAACATGAAAGACAAGTTACAAGTGATTTTGATCAATAATCTTAAAAATATAAATACGTTTTGTGGAAACACCACGTAAAATATTTCTTTACTTTTCGTAATAAGTTTTGTGGAAACACCACGTAAAATATTTCTTTGCTTTTCGTAAAATATTTCTTTGCTTTTACGTGGTGTTTCCACAAAACTTATTTATATTACTTTATCGCCATGAAAACGTTCAAAGAATTAATCTTAAAAATATTCGCGATTTTCGAATATGTTAATTGGAAAAAAACGAACCATAAGTTATCTCATTTGAATTTCACATAAGTCTAAATATCTTAAGAACTAAGTAAAATATGAAAAATCTGTAAATTGATATTCTCCATTATTTTAAGAGTTCTTTCAAATAAGACAAACTTAATTTTCGTTTCATATACACTTTAAAGGGAATTGGATAAAATTGAAGTTTGTCAACTTTGAAAAAACTTGTAAAATTGTAATAGAAGATCTTTTACAAATTTTTCGTGTCTTTCTTGACCATTTGCAAGATATATACTTCAATTTGTTTAATATGTAAATGAGATGATCTCTGACGTCAGGAGTAGGGTACAGTATTTTCAATACAAAATCCACTTACACCTCTATGATTGCTCAACATAAAATGTTCAGTGTCACAAGGCGTTTTTATGTGCACAGTTTTAAGTTATTTCATAAGATTTACGGTATTCAAGAGATATACGGTAACTGATTTTGCTTGCTGCTGACAGGATTTTCTCATTTACATATCAAAGAAACTGGAATATCTTGAAAACGAAGAAAGATACAGAAAAGTTGTAAAACATCTTCTATTACAATTTTAAGAGTTCTTTCAAATTAGACAAACTTATTTTATATTGCCAATGTCCTTTTCATATTTTAACACAGGTACCCCAATGGAGAGAATTGAAATACATAACAAGGTCAGTGCATGTTAGTTTAACCCATTCCTGCCTGAGCTGGTCAAAAATGGTCCCTTTATTGTTTTACTCTGTTTAACACCAAATGATTTTACTCATCAAAGAGAGAACCCTCAGACATCCTAGGCAGCAATGAGTTAACAAGTGATTAACCCATTCCTGCCTGAGCTGGTCAAACATGATCCCTTTATTGTTTTACTGTGTCTAACACCAGATGATTTTACTCATCAAAGAGAGAACCCTCAGACATCCTAGGCAGCAATGAGTTAACAAGTGATTAACCCATTCCTGCCTGAGCTGGTCAAAAATGGTTCCTTTGTTGTTTTACTCTGTCTAACACCAGATGATTTTACTCATCAAAGAGAGAACCCTCAGACATCCTAGACAGCAATGAGTTAACAAGTGATTAACCCATTCCTGCCTGAGCTGGTCAAACATGATCCCTTTATTGTTTTACTGTGTCTAACACCAGATGATTTTACTCATCAAAGAGAGAACCCTCAGACATCCTAGGCAGCAATGAGTTAACAAGTGATTAACCCATTCCTGCCTGAGCTGGTCAAAAATGGTTCCTTTGTTGTTTTACTCTGTCTAACACCAGATGATTTTACTCATCAGAGAGAGAACCCTCAGAAAACATGATTTTTTTATTAATTTTTTTCTCAGTCCCCATAAAGAAAGCATTCAAAGAATTACGATGCTAATGAACCCACCAAGATATGTTACCCTTAGTAAGGTAAATATTGTAAATATTCTACATTTTTAGTCCTAATTAACCCATTCCTGCCTGAGCTGGCCAAAAATGGTCCCTTTATTGTTTTACTGTGTCTAACACCAGATGATTTTACTCATCAAAGAGAGAACCCTCAGTCATCCTAGGCAGCAATGAGTTAACAAGTGATTAACTCATTCCTGCCTGAGCTGGTCAAAAATGGTCCCTTTATTGTTTTACTCTGTCTAACACCAGATGATTTTACTGATCAAAGAGAGAACCCTCAGACATCCTAGGCAGCAATGAGTTAACAAGTGATTAACTCATTCCTGCCTGAGCTGGCCAAAAATGGTTCCTTTATTGTTTTACTCTGTCTAACACCAGATGATTTTACTCATCAAAGAGAGAACCCTCAGACATCCTAGGCAGCAATGAGTTATTAATATATAAATAAATTGGGTTTTTTTAATTAGGAAGGTGTGGCCGTTATTTGGAGCCTGAATATGAAGCCACTGCGAACAATTTATGTAAGTATTGTTTATTAGTAACTACATAAGCCTTTAGTATTTTACTCTGGCTAGCTAACACCAGACAATTTTATCCTCTGCGAAAACCCTCAGAAATGGATCTCTGTGTAAAGCTTTCTGGTAATTCTGTGATTGATTATAAATTTCAATTTTTCTGTAGGTCACAACTGAGCCAGAGGAAGTGAAACAGAGGGACTTATGGATCACAGATTTTACTCCGATGCAGAATATTTATAAATTAGCACTGGCTCTGACTAGCAAAGAAATAGGTATTGGTCAATTTGAGCAAAGTGAAAAGATGGTAAACTGCTGAGAATACTTTTGATAACGAAATACTGACGTTCCAAGCAGAGTCCTTCATCAGAGTAAAAACTAGAGTGTTGTGTAGGCAGTGTTTTAGATACGGCAAAGTGAAAAGATGGTAAACTGCTGAGAATAGTTTTGATAACGAAATACTGACGTTCCAAGCAGAGTCCTTCATCAGAGTAAAAACTAGAGTGTTGTGTAGGCAGTGTTTTAAATAGAGCAAAGTGAAAAGATGGTAAACTGCTGAGAATAGTTTTGATAACGAAATACTGACGTTTCAAGCAGAGCCCTTCATCAGAGTAAAAACTAGAGTGTTGTGTAGACAGTGTTTTAGATAGAGCAAAGTGAAATGTGAACGAAGAGCTCTGTTTGAAACGTCAGTATTTCGTTATCAAAACTATTCTCAGCAGTTTACCATCTTTTCACTTTGCTCTATCTAAAACACTGCCTACACAACACTCTACTTTTTACTCTGATGAAGGGCTCTGCTTGAAACGTCAGTATTTCGTTATCAAAACTATTCTCAGCAGCTTACCATCTTTTCACTTTACTCTGTCTAAAACAGTATTTCATTATTAAAACTATTCTCAGCAGTTTACCATCTTTTCACTTTGCTCTATCTAAAACACTGCCTACACAGCACTCTACTTTTTACTCTGATTAAGAGCTCTGCTTGAAACGTCAGTATTTCGTTATTAAAACTATTCTCAGCAGTTTACCATCTTTTCACTTTGTTCTATCTAAAACACTGCCTACACTCCACTCTAGTTTTTACTCTGATGAAGAGCTCTGCTTGAAACGTCAGTATTTCATTATTAAAACTATTCTCAGCAGTTTACCATCTTTTCACTTTGCTCATCTAAAACACTGCCTACACAACACTCTACTTTTTGACACATAATTGCACTTTTTTGTTCTAAATTTTAAATATTTTATTTCTCTTTCATAATTTTAGCTATTTATGATTTAAGTTCCAAGTCAGAGTTTCTTTGTCACTATCGCATTCGGGGTTTGAAATCTACTCCAATTTCTTTAAACTTTTGGTAAGATTTTATTTTGAACTATAAGGCGCACGTAACTGTGTGTCTTACAATGTAGCGTAACGTCTTACAATGTAGCGTAATGTCTTACAATGTAACGTAATGTCTTACAATGTAACGTAATGTCTTACAATGTAGCGTAACGTCTTACAATGTAGCGTAATGTCTTAGAATGTAGCGTAATGTCTTACAATCTACCGTAATGTCTTACAATGTAGCGTAACGTCTTACAATGTAGCGTAATGTCTTAGAATGTAACGTAATGTCTTACAATGTAGCGTAATGTCTTACAATGTAGCGTAATGTCTTACAATGTAGCGTAATGTCTTACAATGTAGCGTAATGTCTTACAATGTAGCGTAATGTCTTACAATGTAGCGTAATGTCTTACAATGTAGCGTAATGTCTTACAATGTAACGTAATGTCTTACAATGTAGCGTAATGTCTTACAATGTAGCGTAATGTCTTATAATGTAGCGTAACGTCTTACAATGTAACGTAATGTCTTACAATGTAACGTAATGTCTTAGAATGTAGCGTAATGTTTTACAATGTAGCATAATGTCTTACAATGTAGCGTAACGTCTTAGAATGTAGCGTAATGTCTTACAATGTAACGTAATGTCTTACAATGTAGCGTAATGTCTTACAATGTAGTGTAATGTCTTACAATGTACAGTAATGTAAACTAATGTTTTACAATGTAGCGTAATGTCTTAGAATGTAGCGTAATGTCTTAGAATGTGGCGTAATGTCTTACAATGTAGCGTAATGTCTTACAATGTAGCGTAATGTCTTAGAATGTAACGTAATGTCTTAGAATGTAGCGTAATGTTTTACAATGTAGCGTAATGTCTTACAATGTAGCGTAACGTCTTAGAATGTAGTGTAATGTCTTACAATGTAACGTAATGTCTTACAATGTAGCGTAATGTCTTACAATGTAGTGTAATGTCTTACAACGTAATGTAAACTAATGTCTTACAATGTAGCGTAATGTCTTAGAATGTAGCCTAATGTCTTAGAATGTGGCGTAATGTCTTACAATGTAGCGTAATGTCTTACAATGTAGCGTAATGTCTTAGAATGTAGGGTAATGTCTTACAATGTAGTAGCGTGACGTCTTACAATGTATCGTAATGTCTTACAATGTAGCGTAATGTCTTACAATGTAGCGTATGTCTTACAATGTAGCGTAATGTCTTAGAATGTAGGGTAATGTCTTAGAATGTAGCGTAATGTCTTACAATGTAGCGTAATGTCTCACAATGTAGCGTAATGTCTCACAACGTAGCGTAATGTCTTAGAATGTAGCGTAATGTCTTACAATGTAGCGTAATGTCTTACAATGTGGCGTAATGTCTTACAATGTAGCGTAATGTCTTACAATGTGGCGTAATGTCTTACAATGTAGCGTAATGTCTTACAATGTAGCGCAATGTCTTACAATGTAACGTAATGTCTTACAATGTAGCGTAATGTCTTACAATGTAGCGTAATGTCTTACAATGTAGTGTAATGTCTTACAATGTAGCGCAATGTCTTACAATGTAGCGTAATGTCTTACAATGTAGCGCAATGTCTTACAATGTAGCGCAATGTCTTAGAATGTAGCGTAATGTCTTACAATGTAGTGTAATGTCTTACAATGTAGCGTAATGTCTTACAATGTAGCGTAATGTCTTACAATGTAGCGTAATGTCTTACAATGTAGCGTAATGTCTTACAATGTAGCGTAACGTCTTACAACGTAGCGTAATGTCATGTCTTACAATGTAGTGTAATGTCTTACAACGTAGTGTAATGTCTTACAATGTAACGTAGTGTCTTACAATGTAGCGTAATGTCTTACAATGTAGCGTAATGTCTTACAATGTAGCGTAATGTCTTACAATGTAGCGCAATGTCTTACAATGTAGCGTAATGTCTTACAATGTAGCGCAATGTCTTACAATGTAGCGCAATGTCTTAGAATGTAGCGTAATGTCCTACAATGTAGTGTAATGTCTTACAATGTAGCGTAATGTCTTACAATGTAGCGTAATGTCTTACAATGTAGCGTAATGTCTTACAATGTAGCGTAATGTCTTAGAATGTAGGGTAATGTCTTAGAATGTAGCGTAATGTCTTACAATGTAGCGTAATGTCTTACAATGTAGCGTAATGTCTTACAATGTAGTGTAATGTCTTACAATGTAGCGCAATGTCTTACAATGTAGCGTAATGTCTTACAATGTAGCGCAATGTCTTACAATGTAGCGTAATGTCTTAGAATGTAGCGTAATGTCTTACAATGTAGTGTAATGTCTTACAATGTAGCGTAATGTCTTAGAATGTAGCGTTATGTCTTAGAATGTGGCGTAATGTCTTACAATGTAGCGTAATGTCTTACAATGTAGTGTAATGTCTTACAATGTAGCGCAATGTCTTACAATGTAGCGTAATGTCTTACAATGTAGCGCAATGTCTTACAATGTAGCGCAATGTCTTAGAATGTAGCGTAATGTCTTACAATGTAGTGTAATGTCTTACAATGTAGCGCAATGTCTTACAATGTAGCGTAATGTCTTACAATGTAGCGCAATGTCTTACAATGTAGCGCAATGTCTTAGAATGTAGCGTAATGTCTTACAATGTAGTGTAATGTCTTACAATGTAGCGTAATGTCTTACAATGTAGCGTAATGTCTTACAATGTAGCGTAATGTCTTACAATGTAGCGTAATGTCTTACAATGTAGCGTAACGTCTTACAACGTAGCGTAATGTCATGTCTTACAATGTAGTGTAATGTCTTACAACGTAGTGTAATGTCTTACAATGTAACGTAGTGTCTTACAATGTAGCGTAATGTCTTACAATGTAGCGTAATGTCTTACAATGTAGCGTAATGTCTTACAATGTAGCGTAATGTCTTACAATGTAGCGTAATGTCTTACAATGTAGCGTAATGTCTTACAATGTAGCGTAATGTCTTACAATGTAGCGTAATGTCTTACAACGTTTGTTTTTCCTTTCCAGGTCAAATCCCAAGCAACCTAATGAATCTATTCTTTCATTTGGTGATGTCTCTGGAAAAGTCAATGCCTTAATATTTTGTGCCTCTACAATCACTTTATTTGACCGTCCAGCACAAACCAACGCTAATCAACAAGGTAATCATCAAAATCCATTGCTGGCTAGGATGTCCGAGGGTTCTCTCTTTGATGAGTAAAATCATCTGGTGTTAGACAGAGTAAAACAATAAAGGGACCATTTTTGACCAGCTCAGGCAGGAATGGGTTAATCACTTATTAACTCATTGCTGCCTAGGATGTCTGAGGGTTCTCTCTTTGATGAGTAAAATCATCTGGTGTTAGACAGAGTAAAACAATAAAGGGACCATTTTTGGCCAGCTCAGGCAGGAATGGGTTAATCACTTGTTAACTCATTGCTGCCTAGGATGTCTGAGGGTTCTCTCTTTGATGAGTAAAATCTTCTGGTGTTAGACAGAGTAAAACAATAAAGGAACCATTTTTGACCAGCTCAGGCAGGAATGGGTTCTGATATTTATTCTAACCTTTTGTTATTGTTTTTGCACTTCAGACATCACATCAATTGTTGACATTTCGGATATTGCCAAAGGTCATTATAAGAAATGTCGCTATGTCTATCATCATGGTCACACAGAATGGACGAGGCAAGGTGTGTCTGTCTGTCTGTCTGTCTGTCTGTCTGTCTGTCTGTCTGTCTGTCTGTCTGTCTGTCTGTCTGTCTGTCTGTCTGTCTGTCTGTCTGTCTGTCTGTCTGTTTGTTTGTTTGTTTGTTTGTTTGTTTGTTTGTTTGCTTGTTTTGTTTTGTTTTGTTTGTTTGTTTGTTTGTTTGTTTGTTTGTTTGTTTGTTTGTTTGTTTGTTTGTTTGTTTGTTTGTTTGTTTGTTTGTTTGTTTGTTTGTTTGTTTGTTGGTAGCAGTTGTGATGTACTTTTTGGTAATATATTTTTCTCTTATTTTTTTCTAGTGATGTATACTAACTTATTGGATTGTTTTATATCATGTGCAACAAACTACAAAAATGCTTTGGTTCTGGGCTGGATGGAAAAGACCAAGAGCAATATGAGAACGTAAGTGGTGTGGTGTAATGTGGTGTGGGGTATGGTGTGGGGAATGGTGTGGTGTAATGTGGTGTGGGGTATGGTGTGGTATGATGTGATGTTGTGGGGTATGGTGTGGTATGGTGTGATGTGATATGGTGTGATGTGCTATGGTGTGGTGTGTGCTGTGCTATGATATGGTGTGGTATGGTCTGGTGTGTGCTGTGCTATGATGTGGTGTGGTATGGTGTGGTATGGTGTTGTGTGGTGTTGTGTGGTGTGTGCTGTGCTGTGCTATGTGGTGTGGTATGGTGTGGTGTGGTGTGGTATGGTGTGGTGTGGTGTAGTGTGATGTGGTGTGGTATGGTGTGGTGTGGTATTGTATGTAGTATGGTGTGGTATGGTATGATGTGGTATGATGTGGTGTGGTATGGTGTGACCAGTATGGTATGGTATGGTGTGGTATGATGTGGTGTGGTATGGTATGGTATGATGTGGTGTGGTATGGTGTGACCAGTATGGTATGGTGTGATGTGTTGTGGTGTGGTATGGTGTGACCAGTATGGTGTGGTGTGGTATGGTATGATGTGGTGTGGTGTGGTGTGACCAGTATGGTATGGTGTGATGTGTTGTGGTGTGGTATGGTGTGACCAGTATGGTGTGGTGTGGTGTGGTATGGTATAGCGTGGTATGGTATAGTATAGTGTAGTGTAGCGTAGTATGGTATAGTGTGGTATGGTATAGTATAGTGTAGTGTGGTGTGGTGTGGTATGGTATGGTGTAGTGTGGTGTAGTATGGTGTAGTATGAGGTATACGAGTTATTTTCATAAAATTGTTCTTGGTTTTTTCCAGAACTATATTCAAGATTTCTCAAGGAGTTAATGCGTTTGATTATAATGAGAGCATGAATCTGATAGGTAAAATATGTTTGCAGAAATAATACCATGAACACCTCACTGGTTATCAGAAGCTTACAAAATTTTAACTACCATTTTACTTTCATTCTTTTTAGCCACAGCTGGTGTGAATCACCATGTGCTATTATGGAACCCTTATGTAATTTCTAAAGCAGTTGGGGTAAGGACAGTTTATTTTTTAAGTTTTGTTAGTTCTTGCTGTACAAGCTGTCGTTAGTTAGTATACAGTAGTACTTTCAGCTTGGAGTTTGTAAAACTTTGTTAGTTCTTGCTCTACAAGCTGTCCTTAGTTAGTATAGTACTTTCAGCTTGGAGTTTGTAAAGTTTTGTTAGTTGTTGCTCTACAAGCTGTTGTTAGTTAGTATAGTACTTTCAGCTTGGGGTTTGTAAAGTTTTGTTAGTTCTTGCTGTATAAGCTGTCGTTAGTTAGTTAGTATAGTACTTTCAACTTGGAGTTTGTAAAGTTTTGTCACTTCTTGCTCTACAAGTTAAATGCTTTCTATGTGTATTTTCCAGGTTTTACGTGGTCATATGCAAAGTGTTGTTTCTGTAAAATTCATTGAAAGCCGTGGACAAACAATCAGTCTTTCGAAGGATAAGGTAGTTAAACAGAAACCATTTGTTTGTTTGGCTGCACCATACTTGCTTTTTCGTTTGGCATCCCTGTAATGGTTCCTTTATTGTTTTATTCTGTCTAACACCAGATGATTTTACTCATCAAAGAGAGAACCCTCAGACATCCTAGGCAGCACTGAGTTAACAAGTGATTAACCCATTCCTGCATGAGCTGGTCAAAAATGGTCCCTTTATTGTTTTACTGTGTCTAACACCAGATGATTTTACTCATCAAAGAGAGAACCCTCAGACATCCTAGACAGCAATGAGTTAACAAGTGATTAACCCATTCCTGCCTGAGCTGGCCAAAAATGGTCCCTTTATTATTTTACTCTGTCTAACACCAGATGATTTTACTCATCAAAGAGAGAACCCTTAGACATCCTAGACAGCACTGAGTTAACAAGTGATTAACCCATTCCTGCCTGAGCTGGTCAGAAATGGTCCCTTTATTGTTTTACTCTGTCTAACACCAGATGATTTTACTCATCAAAGAGAGAACCCTCAGACATCCTAGGCAGCAATGAGTTAACAAGTGATTAACCCATTCCTGCCTGAGCTGGTCAAAAATGGTCCCTAGGCAGCAATGAGTTAAGCACCTCATTCCAATACATGTAGAAGCTTTCTTCTGTGTATATTCTGATCTCATGTTTTCAGGTTCTGCGCATTTGGGATACTCACTTACAAGTATGTCTTCAACGTCTTTCCGGAATATTTCCCAAAGGACCCGAAGTATCAACAGTGATGTACTTCGATGAAGAACGAAGCACTTTATTGACTGCATTCAACCACAGGGTAAAGTGAATAGAAAAATTATAATACTTGCGCTGGCCCGGCAAAGATATGGAATTTACTTTCAAGTAATGATATTAGATGTTACTCCAAGTGACGAATCATACTGGGAAGTGGGGAAAAGTCTGCTTGACCGCGGCTGGGATTTGAACCCACGACCTTCGGTTTACTAGTCCAACGCCCTACCGACTGAGCTACTCCACTCCACGCTAGGCTACTCTACGCTAGGCTACTCTACGCTAGGCTACTCTACGCTAGGCTACTCTACGCTAGGCTACTCCACGCTAGGCTACTCTACGCTAGGCTACCCCACGCTAGGCTACTCCACGCTAGGCTACTCCACGTTAGGCTACTAGGCTACTCTACGCTAGGCTACTCTACGCTAGGCTACTCTACGCTAGGCTACTCCACGCTAGGCTACTCCACGCTAGGCTACTCTACGCTAGGCTACTCCACGCTAGGCTACTCCACGCTAGGCTACTCTACGCTAGGCTACTCTACGCTACGCTACTCCACGCTACGCTACTCTACGCTAGGCTACTCCACGCTAGGCTACTCCAGGCTACTCCACGCTACGCTAGGCTACTCCACGCTACTTCACGCTAGGCTACTCCACGCTAGGCTACTCCACGTTAGGCTACTCCACGCTAGGCTACTCCACGCTTTGCTACTCCACGCTAAGCTACTCCACGCTCCGCTACTCCACGCTAGGCTACTCCACGCTTGGCTACTCCACGCTAGGCTACTCCACGCTAGGCTACTCCACGCTCCGCTACTCCACGCTAGGCTACTCCACGCTTGGCTACTCCACGCTTGGCTACTCCACGCCACGCTACTCCACGCTAGGCTACTCCACGCTACGCTACGCTACTCCACGCTAGGCTACTCCACGCTAGGCTACTCTACGCTAGGCTACTCCACGCTAGGCTACTCTACGCTAGGCTACTCCACGCTAGGCTACTCCACGCTAGGCTACTCCACGCTAGGCTACTCCACGCTCCGCTACTCCACGCTAGGCTACTCCACGCTTGGCTACTCCACGCTAGGCTACTCCACGCTTGGCTACTCCACGCTAGGCTACTCCACGCTAGGCTACTCCACGCTACGCTACTCCACGCTAGGCTACTCCACGCTCCGCTACTCCACGCTCCGCTACTCCACGCTAGGCTACTCCACGCTCCGCTACTCCACGCTTGGCTACTCCACGCTCCGCTACTCCACGCTAGGCTACTCCACGCTCCGCTACTCCACGCTAGGCTACTCCACGCTCCGCTACTCCACGCTAGGCTACTCCACGCTCCGCTACTCCACGCTTGGCTACTCCACGCTAGGCTACTCCACGCTTGGCTACTCCACGCTACGCTACTCCACGCTAGGCTACTCCACGTTCCGCTACTCCACGCTAGGCTACTCCACGCTCCGCTACTCCACGCTTGGCTACTCTACGCTAGGCTACTCCACGCTAGGCTACTCTACGCTAGGCTACTCCACGCTAGGCTACTCCACGCTAGGCTACTCCACGCTAGGCTACTCCACGCTCCGCTACTCCACGCTTGGCTACTCCACGCTAGGCTACTCCACGCTACGCTACTCCACGCTAGGCTACTCCACGCTTGGCTACTCCACGCTAGGCTACTCCACGCTCCGCTACTCCACGCTAGGCTACTCCACGCTTGGCTACTCCACGCTAGGCTACTCCACGCTAGGCTACTCCACGCTAGGCTACTCCACGCTAGGCTACTCCACGCTAGGCTACTCCACGCTAGGCTACTCCACGCTACGCTACGCTACGCTACTCCACGCTAGGCTACTCCACGCTAGGCTACTCCACGCTAGGCTACTCCACGCTAGGCTACTCCACGCTAGGCTACTCCACGCTACGCTACTCCACGCTAGGCTACTCCACGCTAGGCTACTCCACGCTAGGCTACTCCACGCTACGCTACTCCACGCTTGGCTACTCCACGCTAGGCTACTCCACGCTAGGCTACTCCACGCTACGCTACTCCACGCTAGGCTAGGCTACTCCACGCTAGGTTACTCCACGCTACGCTACTCCACGCTACGCTAGGCTACTCCACGCTAGGCTACTCCACGCTACGCTAGGCTACTCCACGCTAGGCTACTCCACGCTAGGCTACTCCACGCTAGGCTACTCCACGCTAGGCTACTCCACGCTAGGCTACTCCACGCTACGCTAGGCTACTCCACGCTCCGCTACTCCACGCTAGGCTACTCCACGCTTGCCTACTCCACGCTAGGCTACTCCACGCTTGGCTACTCCACGCTAGGCTACTCCACGCTAGGCTACTCCACGTTACGCTACTCCACGCTAGGCTACTCCACGCTCCGCTACTCCACGCTCCGCTACTCCACGCTAGGCTACTCCACGCTCCGCTACTCCACGCTTGGCTACTCCACGCTCCGCTACTCCACGCTAGGCTACTCCACGCTCCGCTACTCCACGCTAGGCTACTCCACGCTCCGCTACTCCACGCTAGGCTACTCCACGCTCCGCTACTCCACGCTTGGCTACTCCACGCTAGGCTACTCCACGCTTGGCTACTCCACGCTACGCTACTCCACGCTAGGCTACTCCACGCTCCGCTACTCCACGCTAGGCTACTCCACGCTCCGCTACTCCACGCTTGGCTACTCTACGCTAGGCTACTCCACGCTAGGCTACTCTACGCTAGGCTACTCCACGCTAGGCTACTCCACGCTAGGCTACTCCACGCTAGGCTACTCCACGCTCCGCTACTCCACGCTTGGCTACTCCACGCTAGGCTACTCCACGCTACGCTACTCCACGCTAGGCTACTCCACGCTTGGCTACTCCACGCTAGGCTACTCCACGCTCCGCTACTCCACGCTAGGCTACTCCACGCTTGGCTACTCCACGCCAGGCTACTCCACGCTAGGCTACTCCACGCTAGGCTACTCCACGCTAGGCTACTCCACGCTAGGCTACTCCACGCTACGCTACGCTACGCTACTCCACGCTAGGCTACTCCACGCTAGGCTACTCCACGCTAGGCTACTCCACGCTAGGCTACTCCACGCTAGGCTACTCCACGCTAGGCTACTCCACGCTACGCTACTCCACGCTAGGCTACTCCACGCTAGGCTACTCCACGCTAGGCTACTCCACGCTACGCTACTCCACGCTTGGCTACTCCACGCTAGGCTACTCCACGCTAGGCTACTCCACGCTACGCTACTCCACGCTAGGCTAGGCTACTCCACGCTAGGCTACTCCACGCTAGGTTACTCCACGCTACGCTACTCCACGCTACGCTAGGCTACTCCACGCTAGGCTACTCCACGCTACGCTAGGCTACTCCAGGCTAGGCTACTCCACGCTAGGCTACTCCACGCTAGGCTACTCCACGCTAGGCTACTCCACGCTAGGCTACTCCACGCTAGGCTACTCCACGCTACGCTAGGCTACTCCACGCTCCGCTACTCCACGCTAGGCTACTCCACGCTTGGCTACTCCACGCTACGCTAGGCTACTCCACGCTAGGCAACTCCACGCTTGGCTACTCCACGCTCCGCTACTCCACGCTAGGCTACTCCACGCTACGCTACTCCACGCTCCGCTACTCCACGCTAGGCTACTCCACGCTAGGCTACTCCACGCTACGCTCCGCTACTCCACGCTAGGCTACTCCACGCTAGGCTACTCCACGCTAGGCTACTCCACGCTACGCTACGCTACTCCACGCTACGCTACGCTACTCCACGCTAGGCTACTCCACGCTAGGCTACTCCACGCTAGGCTACTCCACGCTACGCTACTCCACGCTACGCTACTCCACGCTAGGCTACTCCACGCTAGGCTACTCCACGCTACGCTACGCTACTCCACGCTAGGCTACTCCACGCTAGGCTACTCCACGCTAGGCTACTCCACGCTAGGCTACTCCACGCTTGGCTACTCCACGCTAGGCTATTCCACGCTAGGCTACTCCACGCTAGGCTACTCCACGCTACGCTACGCTACTCCACGCTAGGCTACTCCACGCTACGCTACGCTTCGCTACGCTACGCTACGCTACTCCACGCTAGGCTACTCCACGCTAGGCTACTCCACGCTAGGCTACTCCACACTAGGCTACTCCACGCTACGCTACTCCACGCTTGGCTACTCCACGCTCCGCTACTCCACGCTAGGCTACTCCACGCTACACTAGGCTACTCCACGCTAGGCTACTCCACGATACACTAGGCTACTCCACGCTACGCTACTCCACGATACACTAGGCTACTCCACGCTAGGCTACTCCACGCTACGTTAGGCTACTCCACGCTAGGCTACTCCACGCTAGGCTAGGGTACTCCACGCTACGCTACTCCACTCCACTCCACTCCACTCCACTCCACTCCACTCCACTCCACTCCACTCCACTCCACGCTAGGCTACTCCACGCTACTCCACTCTACTCCACACCACTCCACTACACTCCACTACACTCCACTACACTACACTACACTACACTCCACTCCACTCCACTCCACTCCACTCCGCTACTCTACACTGTCCAACACTACACTACACTACACTACACTACACTACACTACACTACACTACACTACACTACACTACACTACACTACACTACACTACACTACACTACACTACACTACACTACACTACACTACACTACACTACACTACACTACACTACACTACACTACACTACACTACACTACACTACACTACACTACACTACACTACACTACACTACACTACACTACACGCTAGGCTACTCCACGCTACTCCACTCTACTCCACACCACTCCACTACACTACACTACACTACACTCCACTGCACTCCACTCCACTCCACTCCACTCCACTCCACTCCACTCCACTCCACTCCACTCCACTCCACTCCACTCCACTCCACTCCACCCACCCACCCACCCACCCCACCCACCCGCTACTCTACACTATCCAACACTACACTACACTACACTACACTACACTACACTACACTACACTACACTACACTACACTACACTACACTACACTACACTACACTACACTACACTACACTACACTACACTACACTACACTACACTACACTACACTACACTACACTACACTACACTACACTACACTACACTACACTACACTACACTACACTACACTACACTACACTACACTACACTACACTACACTACACTACACTACACTACACTACACTACACTACACTACACTACACTACACTACACTACACGCTAGGCTACTCCACGCTACTCCACTCTACTCCACACCACTCCACTACACTACACTACACTACACTACACTCCACTGCACTCCACTCCACTCCACTCCACTCCACTCCACTCCACTCCACTCCGCTACTCTACACTATCCAACACTACACTACACTACACTACACTACACTACACTACACTACACTACACTACACTACACTACACTACACTACACTACACTACACTACACTACACTACACTACACTACACTACACTACACTACACTACACTACACTACACTACACTACACTACACTACACTACACTACACTACACTACACTACACTACACTACACTACACTACACTACACTACACTACACTACACTACACTACACTACACTACACTACACTACACTACACTACACTACACTACACTACACTACACTACACTACACTACACTACACTACACTACACTACACTACTCCACTCCACTACTCCACTCTACTCCACACCACTCCACTACACTCCACTACACTCCACTCCACTCCACCCACCCACTCCACTCCACTCCACTCCACTCCACCCACCCGCTACTCTACACTGTCCAACACTACACTACACTACACTACACTACACTACACTACACTACACTACACTACACTACACTACACTACACTACACTACACTACACTACACTACACTACACTACACTACACTACACTACACTACACTACACTACACTACACTACACTACACTACACTACACTACACTACACTACACTACACTACACTACACTACACTACACTACACTACACTACACTACACTACACTCCGCTACTCTACACTATCCAACACTACACTACACTACACTACACTACACTACACTACACTACACTACACTACACTACACTACACTACACTACACTACACTACACTACACTACACTACACTACACTACACTACACTACACTACACTACACTACACTACACTACACTACACTACACTACACTACACTACACTACACTACACTACACTACACTACACTACGCTCCCCTCCGCTCCGCTCCCCTCCGCTCCCCTCCGCTCCCCTCCGCTCCCCTCCCCTCCGCTCCCCTCCGCTCCCCTCCGCTCCACTCCACTCCACTCCACTCCACTCCACTCTACTCTACTCCGCTCGACTCTACTGCGGCTGGGATTCGATCCCGCGACTTCCTGTTTACTAGTCCGACGCTCTACTGACTGACCTACATGATCAAGTTGAGAGCAGGTCGTAGAATACACCTAATATTATTTCGGTCTAACATTCTTTGTTTGTTTTCTTCAGCTCTCAATAATGGTGATGAAACCAGAAGTAAAGGATCGTGTTATAAGTCATGAACATCCCGTTATTGCTGCAATATACAACAGGAAATTTAACCAGGTAATCTGCGGGGCACCACAGTGCTCTTTGCGTTTGTTTGTTTGTTTGTTTGTTTGTTTGTTTGTTTGTTTGTTTGTTTGTTTGTTTGTTTGTTTGTTTGTTTGTTTGTTTGTTTGTTTGTTTGTTTGTTTGTTTGTTTGTTTGTTTGTTTGTTTGTTTGTTTGTTTGTTTGTTTGTTTGTTTGTTTGTTTGTTTGTTTGTTTGTTTGTTTGTTTGTTTGTTTGTTTGTTTGTTTGTTTGTTTGTTTGTTTGTTTGTTTGTTTGTTGTTGTTTGTTTGTTTGTTTGTTTGTTTGTTTGTTTGTTTGTTTGTTTGTTTGTTTGTTTGTTTGTTTGTTTGTTTGTTTGTTTGTTTGTTTGTTTGTTTGTTTGTTTGTTTGTTTGTTTGTTTGTTTGTTTGTTTGTTTGTTTGTTTGTCTGTCTCTCTGTCTCTGTCATAACATGTTTTGCTTATACTTATCTTTTCATATTTAGGTAATCAGTGCTTGTGTTGGCTCTGTTGTTACTATGTGGATGATTGATACTGGTCAAAAAGTCAAACAGGTTAGTAATGTCTTGTGTACTCTACTCCACTCCACTCCACTCCACTCCACTCCACTCCATTCCACTCCACTCCACTCCACTCCACTCCACTCCACTCCACTCCTCTCCACTCTACTCTACTCCACTCTACACCACTCCACTCCACTCCACTCCTCTCCTCTCCTCTTCTCTCCTCTCCACTCCACTCCACTCCATTCCACTCCACTCCACTCCTCTCTACTCTACTCTACTCCACTCTACACCACTCCACTCCATTCCACTCCACTCCACTCCTCTCTACTCTACTCTACTCCATTCTACACCACTCCACTCCACTCCGCTCCACTCCTCTCCACTCCTCTCCTCTTCTCTCCACTCCACTCCACGCCTCTCCTCTCCACTCCACTCCACTCCACTCCTCTCCTCTCCTCTCCACTCCACTCCTCTCTACTCCACTCTACTCCACTCCACTCCTCTCCTCTTCTCTTCTCTCCACTCCACTCCACTCCATTCCACTCCACTCCACTCCTCTCTACTCTACTCTACTCCACTCTACACCACTCCACTCCATTCCACTCCACTCCACTCCTCTCTACTCTACTCTACTCCACTCTACACCACTCCACTCCGCTCCACTCCACTCCTCTTCTCTCCACTCCACTCCACGCCTCTCCTCTCCACTCCACTCCACTCCTCTCCTCTCCTTTCCTCTCCTCTCCTCTCCACTCCACTCCTCTCTACTCCACTCTACTCCACTCCACTCCTCTCCTCCACTCCACTCCACTCCTCTCCACTCCACTCCTTTCCACTCCACTCCTCTCCACTCCACTCTACACCACTCCACTTCTCTCCTCTCCACTCCACTCCTCTCCACTCCACTCTACTCCACTCCACTCCTCTCTACTCCACTCTACTCCACTCCTCTCCACTCCACTCCTCTCCACTCCACTCTACTCCACTCCACTCCTCTCTACTCCACTCCACTCCACCCCCACTCCACTCTACTCTACTCCACCCCGCTCCACTCCACTTTCCACCCCCACCCCCATCTTTCTCCTCCATTCTCCACCCCACCCCATTCTACTCATCCCACCCCACCCCACCCCCACCCCACTCCACTCTCCTCCACAGCAATGTAACTTTGTTTTGTACTAATGTGTTAACAGTTCACCAATGCTCATGGTAATTCTGAGATTACGACCATTACTCAAGATTCTAGTGAGACCAGATTTTTCACAGGCAGTACAGATGGAACAGTTAAGGTAGGATTCCATCATGTATTGGGTTTGTTGTATAAATATTCTCCCAACATTAAACATTATTGTGTTAATTTTTGTTGGCTTTCTTTCTCATTAGATTTGGGATTTCAATGGCCATTGTCATCATGTGTTGGTTGCTGGCGATGGTCATCCTTGTGACGTCACTGAGGTTTTACCACTTAAACGAATGATCTTAGTGGTGGGTTGGGACAGGTAAGAGGAAATAATGAAGTCAAGTAGGTGTGTTGTTGGTATAGGTGTGAAGAAGGAATGAGGGAGGGAGGAAGGGAGGAAGGAAGGAGGGAGGGAAGGTAGGAGGGAAGGGAGGGAGGGAGGGAGGGAGGGAGGGAGGGAGGGAGGGAGGGAGGGAGGGAGGGAGGGAGGGAGGGAGGGAGAGAGGGAGAAATAAAGAAAGGAGGGAAGGGAGGGAGGAAGGGAGGGAGGGAGGGAGGGAGGGAGGGAGGGAGGGAGGGAGGGAGGGAGGGAGGGAGGGAGGGAGGGAAGGAAGGAAGGAAGGAAGGAAGGAAGGAAGGAAGGAAGGAAGGAAGGAAGGAAGGAAGGAAGGAAGGAAGGAAGGAAGGAAGGAAGGAAAGAAAGAAAGAAGGAAAGAGGGAGGGAGGGAGGGAGGGAGGGAGGGAGGGAGGGAGGGAGGGAGGGAGGGAAGGGAGGGAGGGAGGAAGTGAGGGAGGGAGGGAAGGAAGGAAGGAAGGAAGGAAGGAAGGAAGGAAGGAAGGAAGGAAGGAAGGAAGGAAGGAAGGAAGGAAGGAAGGAAGGAAGGAAGGAAGGAAGGAAGGAAAAAATAAAGAAGGAAGGGAAGGAGGGAATTAAAAGTGGATGGATGGATTTTTTTCATGATCTGATCATGAATTTATTTGTTTTTAATTTTTCGTAGAACACTATGTGTATTTCGAGATAATCAGTTAACGTCTTATTACGTCCATCCATCTGACTGGAAAGGTCGTCAGGTAAATTAAAAAAATGGTTCCTTTATTGTTTTACTCTGTCTAACACCAGATGATTTTACTCATCAAAGAGAGAACCCTCAGACATCCTAGACAGCAATGAGTTAACAAGTGATTAACTCATTCCTCTCTGAGCGGACCAAAAATGGTCCCTTTATTGTTTTACTCTGTCTAACACCAGATGATTGTACTCATCAAAGAGAGAACCCTCAGACATCCTAGACAGCAATGAGTTAACAAGTGATTAACTCATTCCTCTCTGAGCGGACCAAAAATGGTCCCTTTATTGTTTTACTCTGTCTAACACCAGATGATTTTACTCATCAAAGAGAGAACCCTCAGACATCCTAGACAGCAATGAGTTACACTAGATTTTCTTTTTAGGAACATCAAGACGATATTCAGTGTATGTCATTTACTGCCCCTCACACTCTGGTCTCAGCCAGTTACGATGGAGAATTAGTCTTATGGAACACAAGTTCTGAACAGGCATTCAGGCATTTTGGGTGTAGGGCCCGCAAAACAGCCCGCACAAACAGGCGCTTACGAAAACTTGTAAGTGATTCAAAAAAGTCTTATTTGTAAGAACACTTAAAATGATAGAGTAACATCTTTTGCAGTTTTTCGTTTCCTTACTTCGTTCTTGAGATATTTCAGTTTGATATGAAAATTAAACAACTTGACGTTACGTGTGTATAATGAGTTATCAGAGAAGGTTATATATCTTTGCTATTATCAAAAATGATCACTTGAAAATTCTACATGTTTGGTGTTGGGAGAGAAACACACGCACACGCTTCCTTCAAATTAAGAGCCCGCCAATTTCTTTGCAAAATGATGCGCGCGTAATACCCTGAAAGTCGCCTATTTACTGTACTGTGAAAAGCTAAATTTCATTTTTTTTGTCAGGAACAGTCAGGCAGTGCTGTGCAGAGATCACGTGATACAAGTCTCGCTCCTCCACCAATGAGCGATGCGATCCGAGATGACGTATCAACATTGTCGGCAAACTTAGATGACAGTCAGGTAAGTGGACGTTTCTATAGTTTATTCTAATAGATTAAGGGTTTTCTTCAATCAGAATGCACTGATGTTCACGATGTTGTGTTTTTGTTCAGGATGATAGTGAAGCTGGTTTGGGTTATTTTGTTAATAAAATGATGTTTCTTCACAATCGTCCTCCTTCTACTGACGCTGCAAATCTTGTTTCTTGTGGAGCAGGTGGCTGGGTGAGTTTAGGAATTGATTTTCCTTTGTTCTCTTCCTTCCTTCCTTCCTTCCTTCCTTCCTTCCTTCCTTCCTTCCTTCCTTCCTTCCTTCCTTCCTTCCTTCCTTCCTTCCTTCCTTCCTTCCTTCCTTCCTTCCTCCCTCCCTCCCTCCCTCCCTCCCTCCCTCCCTCCCTCCCTGCCTGCCTGCCTGCCTGCCTGCCTGCCTGCCTGCCTGCCTGCCTGCCTTCCATCCTTCCTTCCTTCCTTCCTTCCTTCCTTCCTTCCTTCCTTCCTTCCTTCCTTCCTGCCTTCCTGCCTTCCTGCCTCCCTTCCTTCCTTCCTTCCTTCCTTCCTTCCTTCCTTCCTTCCTTCCTTCCTTCCTTCCTTCCTTCCTTCCTTCCTGCCTTCCTGCCTTCCTGCCTGCCTTCCTGCCTGCCTTCCTGCCTGCCTTCCTGCCTGCCTTCCTGCCTGCCTTCCTGCCTGCCTGCCTTCCTGCCTGCCTGCCTTCCTGCCTGCCTTCCTGCCTGCCTTCCTGCCTTCCTGCCTTCCTGCCTTCCTGCCTTCCTGCCTTCCTGCCTTCCTTCCTTCCTTCCATTCTTCCTTCCTTCCATTCTTCCTTCCTCCCTCCCTCCCTCCCTCCCTCCCTCCCTCCCTCCCTTCCTTCCTTCCTTCCTTCCTTCCTTCCTTCCTTCCTTCCTTCCTTCCTTCCTTCCCTCCTTCCTTCCTTCCTTCCCTCCTTCCTTCATTTCCTCTCCCCTCCCTCCCTCCCTTCCCTCCTTTCTATTTCTAACTTACAAACTTCTGTTACTTCAGGTTCGTTTCTGGAACACAAATCGTGGTGTTTGTGTGAGTGAATTCATCGCTCACGTCCATGGTATGTAGTTTTGAACTTTCTAATGAATTAGATGATCAGCTTCAACAAACATCTACTGATACTCCTAGGTTCAAATCATTTAGTTTATAACGTCAGTCACTATCACCAACAGTCTTTCTCAAGACTACACTAACCTAGATGATCAACTTCAATAAACATCTATTGATACTCCTAGGTTCAAATCACTTACTTTATAACGTCAGTCACAATCACCAACAGTCTTTTTCAAGACTACTCTAACCTAGATGATCAACTTCAATAAACATCTACTGATACTCCTAGGTTCAAACCATTTACTTTATAACGTCAATCACTACCAGCAACAGTCTTTCTCAAGACTACACTAACCTAGATGATCTACTTCAACAAACATCTACTGATACTCCTAGGTTCAAACCATTTACTTTATAACGTCAGTCACTATCACCAACAGTCTTTCTCAAGACTAATCTAGATAATATTAATTTTTTGTAGCTGGAGCGATCACTATGGCAATTGACGAATCCTGTCATTACCTAGCAACCGGTGATGGCGATGGCATAGTTAAAGTGTGGAACATTTCTGAATACTGTACAGAAACAAACGATGAACCAGCAATGACCAAGACGCCACGTAAGAAATTATATTATCATATTTTTATAGTTTTCAGAGATAGAGCGAAGGAAGGAAGGAAGGAAGGAAGGAAGGAAGGAAGGAAGGAAGGAAGGAAGGAAGGAAGGAAGGAAGGAAGGAAGGAAGGAAGGAAGGAAGGGAGGGAGGGAGGGAGGGAGGGAGGGAGGGAGGGAGGGAGGGTTGGAGGAGGGAGGGTTGGAGGGAGGGAGGGAGGGAGGGAGGGAGGGAGGGAGGGAGGAAGGAAGGAAGGAAGGAAGGAAGGAAGGAAGGAAGGAAGGAAGGAAGGAAGGAAGGAAGGAAGGAAGGAAGGAAGGAAGGAAGGAAGGAAGGAAGGAAGGAAGGAAGGAAGATTCAAGCGATCTTTCATTAATAGATGTCTCTTTAAATTTATTAAAATAAAATAGTACAATTGTACTTAAGATTTCAATTTAGTAACCATGGATTGATTGTAAAGATACACGTTTGATGTATTCGTATTAATAAAGACTATTATTATTATTATTATTATTATTATTATTATTATTATTATTATTATTATTATTATTATTATTATTATTATTATTATTATTATTATTATTATTATTATTATTATTATTATTATTATTATTATTATTGTTATTATTATTATTATTATTATTATTATTATTATTATTATTATTATTATTATTATTTTTAAGGAAGGAAGTAAGGAAGGAAGGAAGGAAGGAAGGAAGGAAGGAAGGAAGGAAGGAAGGAAGGAAGGAAGGAAGGAAGGAAGGAAGGAGGGAGGGAGGGAGGGAGGGAGGGAGGGAGGGACGGACGGACGGACGGACGGACGGACGGACGGACGGACGGACGGACGGACGGACGAAAAGTAAAATTGCTTGAAGAATATTTTCACTCAATTCTCATATCTCTTGCCCTAGAAATGTTACTATACAAATTTTATTTTCTTATTTAATATTTAACTTTGTTTTCTTTCTTAGCTCTGCACAAGCAGTTTCAACCTCATCATGACTCTATCACCAGTATGGAGATATTTGAGAGGTTTGACAGGACGCTTTTGTTGACGTCATCAAGTGATTGTTCTGTTGCAGTATGGGATATCCATGGCAGACAACTGGGCGTCTTTGGCCAGGTTGGATTACTTTTTAGTTTTAAGTCGTGTTTACACGGACAAAATTTGAGCACGCTTATGTTAGGCGTGCTTAAAATGCGCCACCTTGGTGCGTTTACACGGTCATTTAATAATCCCTTACTAAAACACGTACACCATTAATTAACATGGCGGACGAGCTATATTTTTGGTTTTGGAAGCTTCGTATGGGTAGCGTGCGTCAAAGAACAACGGAAGACATCTGTACACGAGAAGGAGAAATAGCTAAAAGAAAGAAAGAAACAAAGGAACAAAGAATAGCGAGATGGAAGCTTCTACAGCAGCGAAAAAAAATGCATTTTATCGTATTAATAACACCGTATTAATAGCAAGCGTTTTTCAATCCCGTTGCGTTTACACGGCCAAGTTAAGCGTGATTAGCTGATCGTGCTCAGTTTAATCCACCTCCTTGAGGTGGCGCTAACTAATCGCGATTAATTTACGCCGATCTGTTTACGCGGATATTTTAAGCCCGCTTAAAGTCAGATGTGGGTCAGATCCCGCTTAAATTTTGACCGTGTAAACAGAGCTTAAGATTCACTTATTTGCTATTTTTTGTACTCTTATTTGCTTTTCCCTTCTTTCTTTCTTCTCTGCTCTCTCTCTCATCCTCCTTCTTTACCGTCCCCCTATCTTTCAGTTCTTTTTTTCTTCTCTCTTTTACTTCTTTTTCAACTCTTTTCTTCCTCTCTCCCTCTATTCTTCCTTTTAGTTCTTTCCCTTCTCCTTCCACTTTCCTTCCCTTCGTCTCTCTCTTCCTTCTTTTGTCATCTATTTCTCTCCTTCTCAGCTTTTTTCTTTGCTCCAAGTTTTTCCTTTTCGTTGTTTGTTTGACCTTTTTTCTAGATTTCCTTTCCACTTCCCTCCTTATTCCCCCCCCCCCCCTTATCCAGCAGTTTCTCTCACTTCTCTGCCTTTTTCTGTTTTTCTTTTGTTCCCTCTTGTTGATTATCTAGGAACAGCACTGGAAGATCGAAGACATTCCTACCGAACAACCCCTGAGTGACGATGAAGACACTGAAGACCACGAGGTAATAATGCTGGTAGTGGTAGTGGTAATGGCGGTGATGGTCATGACAGTGATGATGTTGGTAATGGTGGTGGTGGTCACGATAGTGATGATGGTAATGGTAGTCATGATAGTGGTAATGGTGGTCGTGATAGTGGTGATGGTAATGGTAGTCATGATAGTGGTGATGTTGGTAATGGTGGTGGTGGTCATGATAGTGGTGATGGTAATGGTGGTCATGATAGTGGTAATGGGACGTGGTCGTGATAGTGGTGATGGTAATGGTAGTCATGATAGTCGTGATGTTGGTAATGATGGTGATGGTCATGATAGTGGTGATGTTGGTGATGATAATGGTGGTGGTGGTAGTCATGATAGTGGTGATGGTAATGGTGGTCATGATAGTGGTGATGGTAATGGTGGTCATGATAGTGGTGATGGTAATGGTGGTCATGATAGTGGTGATGGTAATGGTGGTCATGATAGTGGTGATGGTAATGGTGATGGTAATGGTGGTCATGATAGTGGTGATGCTAATGGTGATGGTAATGGTGGTCATGATAGTGGTGATGGTAATGGTGATGGTAATGGTGGTCATGATAGTGGTGATGCTAATGGTGATGGTAATGGTGGTCATGATAGTGGTGATGGTAATGGTGATGGTAATGGTGGTCATGATAGTGGTGATGGTAATGGTGGTCCTGATAGTGGTGATGGTAATGGTGGTCATGATAGTGGTGATGGTAATGGTGGTCATGATAGTGGTGATGGTAATGGTGGTCATGATAGTAGTGATGGTAATGGTGGTCATGATAGTGGTGATGTTGGTAATGGTGGTCATGATAGTGGTGATGGTAATGGTGGTCATGATAGTGGTGGTAGTAATGGTGGTCATGATAGTGGTGATGGTAATGGTGGTCATGATAGTGGTGATGGTAATGGTGGTCATGATAGTAGTGATGATAATGGTGGTCATGATAGTGGTGATGGTGGTGATGATAATGGTGGTGGTGGTGGTCATGATAGTGGTGATGTTGGTGATGATAATGGTGGTGGTGATGGTCATGATAGTGGTAATGGTGGTGGTCATGATAGTGGTGATGTTGGTGATGATAATGGTGGTGGTGATGGTCATGATAGTGGTAATGGTGGTGGTCATGATAGTGGTGATGTTGGTGATGATAATGGTGGTCATGATAGTAGTCATGATAGTAGTGATGATAATGGTGGTCATGATAGTAGTGATGATAATGGTGGTCATGATAGTGGTGATGATAATGGTGGTGACGATGAAGATAGTGATGGTGATAGTGGTGATGGTGATAGTGATAGTGATGATGATAGTGATACCTATGGTGATGGTCTTGATGATGGTGATTGTTTGTTAAAATGTTTACCTTCAAATCCAAACAGTTATACTAATGTTTTTCTGCTTTCTTATCATGTCAGGATAACGAGGATTTTCAGGAGACCAGTGCAAACGAAGTCTCTGCAAGTGATGATAATACTATTAAAGGGTAAAACAACAAAATTTGAACTGTCTGTCTATAAAGGAAAAATTAAAATTTAAACGAACTTGTAAAATCACGAATATCAATTTACTGCTCCTTCGTATCCCCTTACTCTTTAACGACAGGAATATTTCCCAAGAAGCATTTGACCCAGATTCACTCGTGTCCACCTGGGACCACAGTATTCTAGGTGAGAGTTCAGTGATTTACTTTCCTTCTGATTAATTCATTCCTGCCTGATCTGACCAAAAAGATCCCTTTATTGTTTTACTCTGTCTAACACCAGATGATTTTACTCATTAAAGAGAGAACCCTCAGCCAGCAATGGGTTAAAATTCACAGCACTGTACAAAACACAAAACAAATCAACATTGTTTATTCACATTCATTATAATGTACTTATAAATAAACATCAAACAGAAATGACATCCAAGGTAGCGATGAGTTAACAAGTGATCAACCCATTCCTGCCTGAGCTGGTCAAAAATGGTTCCTTTATTGTTTTACTCTGTCTAACATCAGATGATTTTACTCATCAAAGAGAGAACCCTCAGCCATCCTAGACAGCAATGAGTTAACAAGTGATTAACCCATTCCTGCATGAGCTGGTCAAAAATGGTTCCTTTACTGTTTTACTCTGTCTAACACCAGATGATTTTACTCATCAAAGAGGGAACCCTCAGACATCCTAGACAGCAATGAGTCAACAAGTGATCAACCCATTCCTGCCTGAGCTGGTCAAAAATAGTCCCTTTGTTGTTTTGCTCTGTCTAACACCAGATGATTTTACTCATCAAAGAGAGAACCCTCAGACATCCTAGGCAGCAATGAGTTAACAAGTGATTAACCCATTCCTGCCTGAGCTGGTCAAAAATGGTTCCTTTGTTGTTTTACTCTCTCTAACACCAGATGATTTTACTCATCAAAGAGAGAACCCTCAGCCATCCTAGGCAACAATGGGTTAATCATTGGGCGATAAGCTCAACTCAAAGTTTGCAATGGCTAAGGTTTTCTAATGAAGGCCGGAGTCAACAGGCCGAAAGCTTAGCAAAGAAATATTTTACGTGGTGTTTCCACAAAACTTATTTATATACTTTATCGCCATGAAAACGTTCAAAGAATTAATTAAATTGTAATTGTTTCTTTCTCAGGCAAAGCTTACAGTGAGCCTCGTAAACAAAAGCGTCAGCGTCGTCGACCAGTAACAAGAGTCACCAAACGAACTGAACGTATCCAGGGCAAAGATGTTCCAATATGTACTGGAACATATAGCGTAAGGTCTTTGTAATATAGCGCGTGTAGTTGTAAACCAACTAGAACTGTCTGTCTCTGTCTGTCTGTCTGTCTGTCTGTCTGTCTGTCTGTCTGTCTGTCTGTCTGTCTGTCTGTCTGTCTGTCTGTCTGTCTGTCTGTCTGTCTGTCTGTCTGTCTGTCTGTCTGTCTGTCTGTCTGTCTGTCTGTCTGTCTGTCTGTCTGTCTGTCTGTCTGTCTGTCTGTCTTTCTGTGTGTGTGTGTGTGTGTCTGTCTGTCTGTCTGTCTGTCTGTCTGTCTGTCTGTCTGTCTGTCTGTCTGTCTGTCTGTCTGTCTGTCTGTCTGTCTGTCTGTCTGTCTGTCTGTCTGTCTGTCTGTCTGTTTGTTTGTTTGTTTGTTTGCCTGTCTGTCTGTCTGTCTGTCTGTCTGTTTGTTTGTTTGTTTGTTTGTTTGTTTGTTTGTTTGTTTGTTTGTTTGTTTGTTTGTTTGTTTGTTTGTTTGTTTTTTTGTCTGCCTGTCTGCCTGTCTGCCTGTCTGCCTGCCTGCCTGCCTGCCTGCCTGCCTACCTGTCTGCCTGTCTGTCTGTCTGCCTGTCTGTCTGTCTGTCTGTCTGTCTGTCTGTCTGTCTGTCTGTCTGTCTGTCTGTCTGTCTGTCTGTCTGTCTGTCTGTCTGTCTGTCTGTCTGTCTGTCTGTCTGTCTGTCTGTCTGTCTGTCTGTCTGTCTGTCCGTGTATGTGTCTGTTTGTGTGTCTTTCTCTGTGTGTGTGTGCCTGCCTGCGTGTCTGATGTTCTGGGTGATATGTCCTTCAATTATTTTGCTTTCTTTTCTTCTCCTACCAGACTCTGGATACAAAAGAGTTATCATCAGTGAGTACTCTTCATAAACCAGATTTTGTCAATAATCCTGCCAAGTATTTTAGTGATACTAGACCAGATAGCAGTGGACTTTCTAAAGTTGACGTTATACCACCGATATGTGAAAGTATGTACCATTTAATAACATTTGAGTTTAGTGTCATTTAGAGGAGGTGGTGTTGGTGTTGTTGGTGGTGTTGTTGGTGGTGGTGGTGGTATTGGTGGTGGTTTTATTGCTATGACTGTTGTTGTCCTCATTTCCTTATATTTGTTCTTATTTGTTGTGTTGTTTTGTGTTGTAGTGTTCGCCAGTGCTTTGTTTTTACGATAAACCGTCGATAGGAAAGGTTTATGGGTCCACTGGGGTTATAACAATCGGTTAAACAGAATATTGGGTGCGGTTATGACTAAATGAGAACGAAATTTAAATTCCGGCTTAAGGTTGGAAGTACTTTGTTTTGATTTTAGGAACGGCATCTAGAGGAACTTTTTGTACCGCTTAGATTTCGGTACTCGCTGCGTTTGTACCTTTTGAAAAGGAATATATTCAAGTGGAACGTTTCGTTCTTATTTGAATTGAGGAATGTTTTGTTCCGATATTCAAAAATAGGAACGGGCTTAAATTAAGAACAAATTGTTCCGCATGAGCTACACCGCTTTAAATAGGACCTCTTTGTTCCTTATTTGAAAGGTTATTTCGTTCCCTTTATTCGTTCTCATAGGAACAAGTAGTTCCGCATGAGCTAGACCGCTTTAAATAGGACCTCTTTGTTCCTTATTTTAAAGGTTATTTCGTTCCGTTTGTTTCCTCTCAGAGGACCAAATAAAGAAGTTAATATATTCCGAACTACTGGCTACCTGAGCTCGGTAGCCGGTCGTTTCCATATGGTAGCCGGTCAATAGCCGGTCAATGTAACAAGGTTTTAACTAGTAGCCGGGAAGACGGTAGTCATGAATATCAATTAGATAGCGTTATAATATATTCCAAACCACCGGCTACTTTAGCTCGATAGCCGGTCGTTTCCATATGGTAGCCGGTCAATAGCCGGTCAATGTAACAAGGTTTTAACTAGTAGCCGGGAAGACGGTAGTCATGAATATCAATTAGATAGCGTTATAATATATTCCAAACCACCGGCTACTTTAGCTCGATAGCCGGTCGTTTCCATATGGTAGCCGGTCAATAGCCGGTCAATTTAACAAGGTTTTAACTAGTAGCCGGGAAGACGGTAGTCATGAATATCAATTAAATAGCGTTATAATATATTCCAAACCACCGCCTACTTTAGCTCGATAGCCGGTCGTTATGAATATCAATTAAGTTACAGATCTAATTTACATGATATATGTTCTCTCGCAGTAACTATACCCCTATTTTCTCAAACAAAAACAGGAATTTTGACAGTGGGAACGCTTTGTTCAGATTCAGTAATCTGAAGCAAAAATTAGGCGCTAAATGCTATGCCGTAAGGCCCACTCTCTTCAAGAGGTGTACATTTGTGGTATAGAAAATTACGATTACCCCACCACCATACAATGGAACCATGAACCCTAACCCTAATCTCAAACCGGGGAAGTTTGTGGTACGGAAAATTACGATTACCTCACCACCATACAATGGAACCATGAACCCTAACCCTAATCACAAATCGAGGACGTTTATGAGGTTTTTGGATTGGGGTTAGGGTTCATGGTTCCATTGTATGGTGGTGAGGTAATCGTAATTTTCCATACCACAAACTTCCCCGGTTTGTGATTAGGGTGTAAGGTTCATGGTTCCATTGTATGGAGGTAATGATAATTTTCCATACCACAAACTTCCCGGTTTTGTGATTAAAGGTATGGTTTACACACCTTCGGAACAGGGGGCCTCACCCTACACATTGTTCTCTTAAATTGATGTATTTTCTTCGTTTTTTTATAAACAAATTCTACATATTATGTTACTGTATTATAAACTTAGTATACATGTTATGTGAAAAAGTTACACCTATCAAGCTGTTTGTGTTTGGCGAAAGCAGCAGCGTTAAATCAATTTCAAAGCTACTGCTCTCATTCTCAACGTTCTTGCTTCTCTGGTCTCTTGGAAATGAAAAGCTGGATGACGGAGGATGGAAGACCAGCGCAGTCCAAACTTCTCGATACCTCTTCTTATGTAATTGTCTTCTTGCTTGGTAAACCTCACCGGGTCCTTTCGTCCCGGTTGTCTGCCTATTTTGTTTACAGAATCGTCTTCATTTTGACGTTGTTCACACCTGTTTTCTTTTGGTAAAGTATCGTCGTTTAACTGCTCGACGCAACTGTCCATTGCTTCGCCTTCGACTCCCCGCAGCTTGTCCATGCACGTCTTTCCTTTCATGGCGACATCCCGCGAGCGTAACTTCTGGTAATGCACTCGGGCAACGTTCGAACTGTGTTTCTGATCTTCCGAAACCACCTTCTGTTCTTGCACGTCTAACACAATGGCACTTTCAGTCTCTATTATCTGTCTGTATCTCGTCGGGTGAATGTACTTTCCTATGGCCTGAAACACCAGCACGCTCAATAGTTCAGTCAATTTTCGAAATTGCGCACCGTTTCGGTTTAGCAGCAAGTACTCGCATTGCGGCAGGAGAAGAGGTCTGACAAAACGAACATAGTCGTCGACTACTACCAAGCTCACTTCGTCAAAGTACAAAGAATCGAAACCGTACTTTTTAGCGGTTTTAAAAATTGTTTGGTCTACCATCCCACCGTTGTGCTTTGCATTTTCAAACATAGTGACTGTCAAATGTTGATAGGTCATCGGACGACAACCCTTTACTTTAACAAACATAAATACTGCGAGGAATCGCGTGGCAAATGTTAAGTCGCTTGACGTAACAAAAGTTGACAATTTTCTGCACTCTTCTAAAATCTGCTTGTAGCGCTCGATGTGAAATGGAACGATTGTCTGCAACTCGGCTAAGGAAGCCCAACTTCTTCTCGATTCCAGTGTCTCAATGTCCAGATCTGTCGTCCAGTGCGAACGCATCTGCTTTGCCAGACACTTCTTGGCTCGCTTGATGTACACTTCGGTCACCGAGAAGTTCTGAAGGACAGCACCAGGTGGAGAGTTGAACTTGCGGAAGTCGAGTAGGTCAGAAATGCTTGTTACATAGCCGAGTCGGCCCGACTGACCCATCTGCCAGGTCTCCTCCAGGTGGTCGAGAAAATTCGTTAGAAATTTAGAAGAGCACAGAAAATAGTCGATAAGTTGCACGGTGGACAACACGGTCGACTCCTCCTCGCCCGATTCTCCGCAACAAAACTTGAGAAATTTAAGAGCTCGCGTGACCGAAATTTCTGCTTGTTTTGACGTTTTCCCTCCCCCCGTTGTACTTTGTAACCATAGCGAAAGAGAACGAGCGAATTCGTTATCCGATGAGCAACACGGCAGGGTCAGTCTGCTTTTAGTCGACGTAACTTCAATTACAGGCTTGACATTGTCGCTGAGTATTGTCGGTTTTTCATCGAAGTACGCGTACCAAGGATGTTTTACTTTGACGTGCTTTCGACAGCCTCTTCGACTGGCAAATCCTGGATGGTCGCAGTTAGGAACTGGACAATGATTAAGGCCTTCTTCGTCTGTCTGCAGATGTAACCGTCTAGGCTTCTTGAATGCCCCGTCGAGAGACTTCCAATCCACCATACGGTTATTTCGACGAGGCATCCAATGGCCACGGTAAACTTCAAGAACTACTGCATGAACGGCGATGGCTAATTGTGTTTACATCTATCTTCAACATATCTCGCATATTTATACTCTTCCATGTATATCTTCCTTCTTCCTTTGGGATTAGATAGATCGAAAAATTGAAAAGACGTTCCTTTTGGTAGCTAACTTTCGGTTCATTACATACACCTTACTTGCGATTATTGAATGGGAACAAAGCGTTCCCACAGTCAAAATTGCTGTTTTTGTTTGAGAAAATAGGGTTATATTTAATGCGAGAGAATATATATGTAAATTAGATCTGTAACTTAATTGATATTCATAACTACCGTCTACCCGGCTACTAGTTAAAACCATGTTAAATTGACCGGCTACTGACCGGCTACCATATGGAAACGACCGGCTATCGAGCTAAAGTAGCCGGTGGTTTGGAATATATTATAACGCTATTTAATTGATATTCATGACTACCGTCTTCCCGGCTACTAGTTAAAACCTTGTTACATTGAGCGGCTACTGACCGGCTACCATATGGAAACGACCGGCTACCGAGCTAAAGTAGCCGGTGGTTTGGAATATATTATAACGCTACTTAATTGATATTCATAACTACCGTCTATCCGGCTACTAGTTAAAACCTTGTTAAATTGTCTGGCTACTGACCGGCTATCATATGGAAACGACCGGCTACAGAGTGATTGTAGCCGGTGGGTCAGAACATATTAACTTCTTCATTGGAAATTGCACTTATTATATATATATATATATATATATATATATATATATATATATATATATCAATTTAGACTTTGACTACGAATGTCAAAACGTGTTATTGTTTAAAAAAACGGGCATTATTATCACTTGAAGTTCCTCAAAAAAAAAAAACTGCATAAAGTTTCTACTTTACTGCAGATCTCTGGGGTTTCGTTGTATGGAAAATTACGATTACCTCACCACCATACAATGGAACCATGAACCCTAACCCTAATCACAAACCGGGAAAGCTTGTGGTATGGAAAACTACGATTACTTCACCACCATACAATGGAACCATGAACCCTAACCCTAATCACAAACTGGGAAAGTTTGTGGAATGGAAAATTACGATTACCTCACCACCATACAATGGAACCATGAACCCTAACCCTAATAAAATAACCGTGCCATAAACGTCCTCGATTTGTGATTAGGTTTAGGGTTCATGGTTCCATTGTATGGTGATGAGGTAATCGTAATTTTCCATACAACGAAACTCCAGAGATCTGCAGTAAAGTAGAAACTTTATGCAGTTTTTTTTTTTTAAGGAACTTCAAGTGATTATAATGATAGTTTTTTAAAGAGTAACACGTTTTGACATTCGTAGTCAAAGTCTAAATTGATATAGATGTATAATAAGTGCAATTTCCAATGAAGAAGTTAATATGTTCTGAGCCACCGGCTACTTTAGCTCGATAGCCGGTCGTTTCCATATGGTAGCCGGTCAATAGCCGGTCAATTTAACAAGGTTTTAACTAGTAGCCGGATAGACGGTAGTTATGAATATCAATTAAGTAGCGTTATAATATATTCCAAACCACCGGCTACAATCACTCTGTAGCCGGTCGTTTCCATATGATAGCCGGTCAGTAGGCAGTGAATTTAACAAGGTTTTAACTAGTAGCCGGGTAGACGGTCGTTATGAATATCAATTAAGTTACAGATGTAATTTACGTATATATTCTCTCTCATTAAATCTAACCGTATTTTCTCAAAGAAAACAGCGATTTTGACAGTGGGAACGCCTTGTTGAGATTCAGTAATCTGAAGTAAAAGTTAGGCACTAAATGCTATACCGTAAGGCCCACTCTCTTCAAGATGTGTACATTTGTGTTATGGAAAATTACGATTACCTCACCACCATACAATGGAACCATGAACCCTAACCCTAATCACAAACAAGGACAGTTTGTGGTATGGAAAATTACGATTACCTCACCACCATACAATGGAACCATGAACCCTAACCCTAATCACAAACAGGGACAGTTTGTGCTATGGAAAATTACGATTACCTCACCACCATACAATGGAACCATTGAACCCTAACCCTAATCACAAACCGGGAAAGCTTGTGGTATGGAAAATTACGATTACCTCGCCACCGTACAATGGAACCACGAACCCTAACCCTAATCACAAATCGAGGACGTTTATGGCACGGTTTTTTTATTAGGGTTAGGGTTCATGGTTCCATTGTATGGTGGTGAGGTAATCGTAATTTTCCATAGCACAAACTGTCCCTGTTTGTGATTAGGGTTAGGATTCATGGTTCCATTGTATGGTGGTGAGGTAATCGTAATTTTCCATACCACAAACTGTCCCTGTTTGTGATTAGGGTTAGGGTTCTTGGTTCCATTGTATGGTGGTGAGGTAATCGTAATTTTCCATACCACAAACTGTCCCTGTTTGTGATTAGGGTTAGGGTTCATGGTTCCATTGTATGGTGGTAAGGTAATCGTAATTTTCCATAACACAAATGTACACATCTTGAAGAGAGTGGGCCTTACGGTATAGCATTTAGTGCCTAACTTTTACTTCAGATTACTGAATCTCAACAAAGCGTTCCCACTGTCAAAATCGCTGTTTTTCTTTGAGAAAATACGGTTATATTTAATGAGAGAGAATATATATGTAAATTAGATCTGTAGCTTAATTGATATTCATAACTACCGTCTACCCGGCTACTAGTTAAAACGTTGTTAAATTGACCGGCTACCGAGCGGCTACCATATGGAAACGACCGGCTACCCAGCTAAAGTAGCCGGTGGTTTGGAATATATTATAACGCTATTTAATTGATATTCATAACTACCGTCTACCCGGCTACTAGTTAAAACCTTGTTAAGTTTACTGGCTACTGACCGGCTACCATATGGAAACGACCGGCTACCGAGCTAAAGTAGCCGGTGGTTTGGAATACATTATAACGCTATTTAATTGATATTCATAACCACCGTCTATGGTAGCCGGTCGGTAGCCGGATAGACGGTGGGTATGAATATCAATTAGATAGCGTTATAATATATTCCAAACCACCGGCTACTTTAGCTCGATAGCCGGTCGTTTCCATATGGTAGCCGGTCAGTAGCCGGTCAATTTAACAAGGTTTGAACTAGTAGCCGGGTAGACGGTAGTTATGAATATCAATTAAATAGCGTTATAATATATTCCAAACCACCGGCTACTTTAGCTCGGTAGCCGGTCGTTTCCATATGGTAGCCGGTCAGTAGCCGGTCAATTTAACAAGGTTTGAACTAGTAGCCGGATAGACGGTAGTTATGAATATCAATTAAATAGCGTTATAATATATTCCAAACCACCGGCTACAATCACTCTGTAGCCTGTCGTTTCCATATGATAGCCGGTCAGTAGGCAGTGAATTTAACAAGGTTTTAACTAGTAGCCGGGTAGACGGTCGTTATGAATATCAATTAAGTTACAGATCTAATTTACGTATATATTCTCTCTCATTAAATCTAACCGTATTTTCTCAAAGAAAAACAGCGATTTTGACAGTGGGAACGCTTTGTTGAGTTTCAGTAATCTGAAGTAAAAGTTAGGCACTAAATGCTATACCGTAACGCCCACTCTCTTCAAGATGTGTACATTTGTGTTATGGAAAATTACGATTACCTCACCACCATACAATGGAACCATGAACCCTAACCCTAATAAAAAAACCGTGCCATAAACGTCCTCGATTTGTGATTAGGGTTAGTGTTCGTGGTTCCATTGTACGGTGGCGAGGTAATCGTAATTTTCCATACCACAAGCTTTCCCGGTTTGTGATTAGGGTTAGGGTTCAATGGTTCCATTGTATGGTGGTGAGGTAATCGTAATTTTCCATAGCACAAACTGTCCCTGTTTGTGATTAGGGTTAGGGTTCATGGTTCCATTGTATGGTGGTGAGGTAATCGTAATTTTCCATACCACAAACTGTCCCTGTTTGTGATTAGGGTTAGGGTTCTTGGTTCCATTGTATGGTGGTGAGGTAATCGTAATTTTCCATACCACAAACTGTCCCTGTTTGTGATTAGGGTTAGGGTTCATGGTTCCATTGTATGGTGGTAAGGTAATCGTAATTTTCCATAACACAAATGTACACATCTTGAAGAGAGTGGGCCTTACGGTATAGCATTTAGTGCCTAACTTTTACTTCAGATTACTGAATCTCAACAAAGCGTTCCCACTGTCAAAATCGCTGTTTTTCTTTGAGAAAATACGGTTATATTTAATGAGAGAGAATATATATGTAAATTAGATCTGTAGCTTAATTGATATTCATAACTACCGTCTACCCGGCTACTAGTTAAAACGTTGTTAAATTGACCGGCTACCGAGCGGCTACCATATGGAAACGACCGGCTACCCAGCTAAAGTAGCCGGTGGTTTGGAATATATTATAACGCTATTTAATTGATATTCATAACTACCGTCTACCCGGCTACTAGTTAAAACCTTGTTAAGTTTACTGGCTACTGACCGGCTACCATATGGAAACGACCGGCTACCGAGCTAAAGTAGCCGGTGGTTTGGAATACATTATAACGCTATTTAATTGATATTCATAACCACCGTCTATGGTAGCCGGTCGGTAGCCGGATAGACGGTGGGTATGAATATCAATTAGATAGCGTTATAATATATTCCAAACCACCGGCTACTTTAGCTCGATAGCCGGTCGTTTCCATATGGTAGCCGGTCAGTAGCCGGTGAATTTAACATGGTTTGAACTAGTAGCCGGGTAGACGGTAGTTATGAATATCAATTAAATAGCGTTATAATATATTCCAAACCACCGGCTACTTTAGCTCGGTAGCCGGTCATTTCCATATGGTAGCCGGTCAGTAGCCGGTCAATTTAACATGGTTTGAACTAGTAGCCGGGTAGACGGTAGTTATGAATATCAATTAAGTAGCGTTATAATATATTCCAAACCACCGGCTACTTTAGCTCGATAGCCGGTCGTTTCCATATGGTAGCCGGTCAATAGCCGGTCAATGTAACAAGGTTTTAACTAGTAGCCGGGAAGACGGTAGTCATGAATATCAATTAAATAGCGTTATAATATATTCCAAACCACCGGCTACTTTAGCTCGATAGCCGGTCGTTTCCATATGGTAGCCGGTCAATAGCCGGTCAATTTAACGAGGTTTTAACTAGTAGCCGGGAAGACGGTAGTCATGAATATCAATTAAATAGCGTTATAATATATTGCAAACCACCGGCTACTTTATCTCGGTATCCTCCAGTTCATTCACTAATCTAATTTGAAATTTGAGTCTAATCTGAAATTTCAACCCATTTATTTAAAACAGGCTTTCCCATACATGGTATATCGTGTAGTATGAAGGCATATATGGTCGCTTTTTAATGTCACATCAAATACCATAGAGAAAGATCTTATTTTGTATAAATAAACTGGGAGACATAATCAATGTGAAGTAGAACTGTAATTTAGATAAATATTCGCTACGCGCTGTAAATACCAGTTCAGTATGATTGTTCAAAACAATGTTGGCGATTATAATTTACAGTTTAGTACAGATAATCTGTCAAAGTTAATTAACAACAACGAGAGAAATAAAATGTTTTACAGTTTAGTCACCACGGTCGCCATCCCTTAACTTTTGTCCAGTAAGATTGGGAACTAAGCTGCGGGCGACGCTCTAGCCCCTGACTGTCGACATCATGTACTTCTTCTGATTCCTTTTCCTCGTTTTGTTCTGGCCTTTCCCCTTCTCTTCTGCATTCCCCTAACGCCTTGACCACGGGACAGCAACACGGTGGAACTAGAACCTTTACCACTTCTCGTAGTCGCTCGAGGTGCATAAGGATATCGGGATGCTTACTAACGAAATTCTTTAGGTCAAACACATCCCGTCGCAGGCCCAATACTAGCATCCACGCGTCTATAGATGGATCTGCTTCGATCCAGAATGCCTTCTCCTTTTCGTCTCTTTTCAAAAGTGCTTTTCTTTTTCGTTCTATGAACGACAATGCGTGGACGCTCGTCACATTTTTACCAAATTTGGATTGTATTAGCTGAGCAACCTTTACGCAATAAATTTCGCTGTTCAGGCTGCAGCCAGAAGACGCCTCGTGTGTCCCGTCTGTCGACAAAGTCGGTTGTGCAGTCTGTTCGGCTGGTCGGTCTTCTTCGGTTTCGTCCCAATCTCCCGACGATGCGTGTGGCTCAGTGGTCACTTCAAGAGAAGAACAAGCCTGTTCTCTGTTAGGATTTATCCGAAATGGCTCAATTAGATTTAAGGAAAATGGATCGTTATCGGGATTCACATTGTCATCACCGCTGCTTTCCAAAGAGACGTCAAAACCCGGGGATTCGCATTCGTACGCCTCGTCGACGTCGTTGTAACTGCAGGGCATAGCACGATTCGCACGTCTTTTCCGCGCAAAACGCCGGCACATTGACTCTGCGAAAAAACTTCTGTGTATAGGGTCGGGATGTTCAGGTGGACAGGTTGTTTCTTCGAGATCGGCCTTTGTAATTTGTCGCATTTTACTGCCTTCGAATAGCTCGACCGCTTGGTGGCTTTCGATGGTGACGTCACGTGGGTTTCCGGGCTCGTACCATAGCTCGTGTGACTGGATGTGGTGGTGGTTTAAATTGATTTCTTCTGCCATCCACGCCACGCAGTCCATCGCGTGATCGAAAATCCAGCGATCCACTCCTGGTAACGTTTTCGGCAAAGATGTTGTATTGAAGACTGCAATGCGCCGTTTGACGTTCTCGTCTTCTTTACCAAAGTTCGGAACATGATTTGTTGTAATATAGAACGGGTTGTTGTTCATGACGCACCTAGGTGCCTCATGCTTTACGGCTGTGACTAGCCACCCACCTTGGAAGATGGTCTTTGCGAGATCAGATTGTAACGTGCGATCGGACCATTCGTCGACAAGCACCAGTTGTGTTTCGTCGTTGATCATCGCTGCGGAGAACTGGCGCTCGTTGGTGATAGAAGCGATAAATGCAGGGGGGATGATGCGATGGAAGATAGACGCCCATGATGTCTTGCCCGAGTCCTTTGGTCCGGCTACCACAAGCTTCCTTACCTTGTGCGGCATTTTTGAAGGCATCAGGCACTGATACATTTTGTTCAGGAAGTTCACTCTCACTGCTGTATCCTGGAACGAGTTTAAGATGCCTTCGCGGAAGAACTGCGGTTGTGGTGGTGTAGTACAGTCGTAGGGGAGGAACGTTCTCGGCGACAATGTTCCACGTTTCGATTCTGGTATTGGACAGGTTATGAAAGTTCTCGATGATATGGAAAAGCAAAACCCGTTAGATACTTCGATGAGGTCCAGATCAAATTTTATCTGTTCAATTATTTCGCACGCGGGATGGGAAAGAATTTTTTCGAGCACCTGGAAGTGCCTTAAAACTTGATTTCGTGTTGCTTCGTTGCTTAACAATTTATGTAAGTAACTCTTGACGTCCATCATTTTTAAATAAGTCATTTTGGCTTCTGGTGGTTTTGCGTAGACGTGCGAACGACAAAGGGCGTGATCGCACAACCTCATGACCCTCTGAATCTTTGTGATGGTCGCCGCTACTTCGTTCTGTGAAGAAAAGCAAGGTTTTTCCAAGCTGACGTTTGTTGTCGGGTCAATCTCTACCAACAGCCCGTCTGTTTGAAGTATCGCTGTGGCTGTGTGCAATTTGTCGTTGAATTCGTGTTGGTTGACTACTACCAGACGACAAGGGGTTGTGGGGAAATGCGTCGGTTGACTTGGTAGCTGCATGTCGTCGTCTTCGTCGGACGATTTCATAACGGACTCATCATAGCAGTATGTGTTTGACATGTTGACCATCTCTTCGATCCTCGGATTATTATGGTCCTTCAGGACTTGAAACAGCTCCCGAGCAGCTTTTTCCATAACCCTGTTCGCCGATGTTCTCGCTCTGGTTCTAATTGTGCGAATCTTAGGTTCCACGTCCTGATTATGCAGGGCAGCAAATAGTGCGTTCTCGTTGCACGTCTCTGTTTTTCGGTAAACGACGAAATATCCTATTGCCGGATATGTTTTCTCCTCGATGGGAGGTTCTTCTTGGGTCTTGTTACTGCGTTTCGCTTCTTTTGCATTGGAACACACGCTTGAAACACACGAAAAGAAAAATTGCACGCCGTGTATAGCAGAAAGCGCTTCATCAAGCTGCAATCTCTTCGAAGCAATCTGGTTTGTAGCCAGTTGTACGTCGTCGTCTTTTACCCTCCATGTAGCTCGACATCCTACGGCTTTGAGGTCGTCGGTAATCTGTGGACATTGGGAGAGACAACACACGTTAAAATAAGCTAAGAGGTCATCTATTAATGATGATCAATATAAATACAATATGTATATACAAATAACTCACCAAGGTTAGAACGTTCGCGCGAAGTGAGCTTTGTACTCTCGTAGAGTCTAACTCCTTTCGAGGACGCCCAGGCCGCATAATTCTTTTCCAAAAAAACTTCCAATGTCAGTACCCACTGAAAACTGTGACCTAATTCGGATTAAACTTCGAAAGAAAGAATTCGTCACAGCTAACACCGGATATATATATACGTTTTCAGTCATGTAATTAGCATAACCATATCGCCAAAGCCAAAGGGAACGAAATTTTCGACTTTGGTTGTTGCTGCTGTTGTTACTGTTGTTATTGTTGTTGTTGTTGTTGTTGTTGTTGTTGTTGTTGTTGTTGTTGTTGTTGTTGTTGTTGTTGTTGTTGTTGTTGTTGTTGTTGTTGTTGTTGTTGTTGCTGCTGCTGCTGCTGTTGTTGTTGTTACTGTAACTGTAGCTGTTGCTGCTGTTGCTGTTGTTGTTGCTGCTGCTGCTGTTGGTGCTGTTAATTGTTGCTGCTGTTGTTGCCATTGTTGTTGTTGTTGTTGCTGTTACTGTTGCTGTTGCTGCTGTTACTGTTGTTGTTGTTGTTGTTGTTGTTGTTGTTGTTGTTGTTGTTGTTGTTGTTGTTGTTGTTGTTGTTGTTGTTGTTGTTGTTGTTGTTGTTGCTGTTACTGTTGTTGTTGCTGTTACTGTTGTTGCTGCTGTTACTGTTGTTGTTGTTGTTGTTGCTGTTACTGTTGCTGCCGTTGTTGTTGTTGATCTTACATTGCTGCTGCTGTTGTTGTTACTGTAGCTGTAGCTGTCGCTGCTGCTGCTGCTATTGTTGCTGTTGTTGCTGCTGTTGCTGTTGTTGCTGCTGCTGCTGTTGTTGTTGTTGTTGTTGTTGTTGTTGTTGCTGCTGTTACTGTTGCTGTTATTACTGTTGTTGTTGCTGCTGTTACTGTTACTGTTACTGTTGCTGCTGCTGCTGCTGTTGCTGCTGCCGTTGTTGTTGTTGTTGCTCTTACATTGCTGCCGTGGTGGTGTCTATCTACAGTACTCTCACTCATTCTCATCTAGCCATCAGTATGCGTTACGATGAGAAGAACCTCTTCCCTCGACACATTCTCGAAATGGAAGCCAAAATGAAAGCAACCCACGTACTGGCCACTCGTGGTTCACGCGCGACCACACGAGCTGGTGCCAGCACTCAAGGCAAGCCATCATCAGCTCCGGAAGGACACAAAACACAACACATTAAAATATTCAAAAAACGTCACAATCTCTCTCCACAACCAGAGACAACGACAAGTAACCATTAGTAAGCCACATAAGCCATTTCGAGGTACTGATTTAAATTTTTAACGTATAGACATTATTCAAAAATGGCCGCCGAATTAGAATTCTTTTATATGCATATAATAAATTAGCCCTTATGACCTCGTTTTAAAGTAAAAATTCTTTTGAATTTCACACATGAAAACGAGTTCATAAGGGCTAATTTATATGAATATAAAAGAATTTTAATTCGGCGGCCATTTTTGAATAAATCTAATCTCAGCTCTAGTGAATTAAGTGCTTTAAAATCATTGCGTAGCCGGAATGATATTGTCATCAAACCTGCTGACAAAGGTGGTGCTTTGGTCGTCTGGAGAGCTGATTTGTACCGCGAAGAGGCTCAAAGGCAACTAAACAACACTGCTTTTTACAGCAGAGTTGATGGTGATTTGACATCCCAACACAACACCACCATTCGATCCACCATCAACAACCTCATCACCACTGGGGAATTGCCTGATACAGCAAGCAATCTCCTAACCACCACTCCACGCACACCTGTCATGTACTTCCTTCCCAAAATTCACAAACCCAACAACCCAGGTAGACCTATAGTGTCTGCTTGTGGTTGCCCTACCCAAGCCATTTCATCCTACCTTGACCACATCATGGCGCCCTTGGTTAAGAATTTACCTTCTTACATCAAGGACACCAAACATGCTCTGAAAATTTGTGACCACATTAGTTTTCAGGGTTCACATCATTTCATCTTCACCATGGATGTCAAATCACTCTACACTGTCATCCCGCATCACGATGGTCTTCAAGCACTTAAATATTTCTTTGATCAACGCACAACTCGAGAGCCATCGACCACTACTTTGTTACGCCTGGCCGAGTTAGTGCTCACCCTCAACAATTTTTCATTTGATGGTGAGCATTACCAACAAGTTAGTGGAGTAGCCATGGGTACCAAAATGGGCCCTAACTATGCCAACTTATTTGTTGGTTATGTGGAAAAACAAATCTTTGAACAATACACTGGTTTCCTAGTTCCTACCTGACTACTATGGTCGGTTCATTGATGATTGCTTAGGCACTGCATCATGTTCGCGCGCTGACCTGGTTTGCTTCATTAACTATGTTAATGACTTCCACCCAGCACTCCAGTTCACATGGGAGATCAGTGAGACTGGTGTGTCGTTCTTAGATATTCTCATCTCCATTAATGGTAATAAGCTGAGCACTTCTGTCTTTTACAAGACCCCGACACTTTTCAAGTTAGGGTTAGGGTTACCCCCGGGAAATTCACATTTTTGAGATTAGGGTTAGGGGGTTCGGGGGGGGAAGGGTTTCATTAAAAACCTCTTTATTAAACAATTTCCAGTAATTTACTGGATACAATGCCTTTACAATTCACCACTTCAACGCTAAAAACACGTGTAGTGTCACGTGATGCAAAATGTAAACAAAGTCGAAAAATGCGGACATTCAGTGCGGTACGTCAATATGGTGGTCACTAAGATGCGCTTGTGGAACTGGTAGAAACGATTCTCGATACCCCCATTTGATGGTCAAAAATAAGAATGGCGATCCTGTACACTTCGTTCGATTCCCTGCTTCGAGAAGATTCGTGGATAAGTGACTGCAATGGATTGCGGCTTGTCATCGAGGCGATTCGTTTGTCTGCACAAAAGACAGCTATATCTGTTGTTTGCACGTCTTTGGAGAGAACCAAAACACAGATTCCATTTCGGTGATAGCTAGGAAAGAAGAGGTAAGTTGCCTTTTTCTTCAGTATATATACTTCATAAGGCTCTCGATCATTGTTTTGTATAGGCAAGGCGACTTCAAAAGAAACGCAGATAAGCCTGCATGCAAACTCATATTACATGTTAAGTGTAATTTGAGTCTATACGCTCCCGCAGAGGAGCGAAGACGATTGTCAGTGGAGAGACTGCCCTTTCATTTTAAAATTAGCTGAACCTGTTCACAACGAAGTTTGAAAACCAATGGAGGAATTGTCTATTGCAGAAATTTTGGTGGCATTGGGCAGTCTCCACTAACAATCGTCTTCGCTTCTCTGCGGGATGTGGACTAGCAGTGGCGTTTCTTTTGAAGTCGCCTTGCCTATCACAAAACAATGATCGATCGAGAGCCTTAGGAACCTAACAAAAAATTCAAGTATATACATACTGAAGAAAAAGACAACTTACCTCTTCTTTGCTAGGTATTGCCGAAACAGAATCTGGGTTTTCTGATGTGGGTCCGTTCTCTCCAAGGACGTGCAAACTACAGATATATAGCGGTCTTTTGAGCAGACAAATTCATCGTAGTCGCTTATCCACGAATCTTTTCGAAGTAGGGAATCCAACGAAGTGTACAGGATCGCCATTCTTATTTTTGAGCATCAAATGGGGGTATCGAGAATTGTTTTTACAAGTTCCCCAAGCGCATCTTAGTGGCCACCATATTGACGCACCACGCTGAATGTCCGCATTCTTCGACTTTGTTTACGTTTTGTATCACGTGACACTACACGTGTTTTTAGCGTTGAAGTGGTGAATTGCAGTAGTTTATTGGTTACAACGTGCGGATCGGCTGACCTAGCATGCCCTTCTTCTCATGGTCGTAACCGCTGACCTTATTACACCTTAATATTTTTCTTTGACTGCGGGCGCAGCTGCGCCTGCAGTCTAATAAAAACTTCCTGTGGGAAACGGTCAGCGGTTACCTCTATGGTAAACAAGATCCATGAAAAATGTAGCCTGTGTGCAGAGTCCACGTGATGGAATTTCATCATGCACACAATAGAGTTTACATTTACACCCAGGCTCTTGAAAATGGTTCTCCTTCATCATTTTATCACATGTCCAACTGTTCTTAGCCGATGAAGATGCAATATCCTGTAAAAAGGCGTTTTATTAGGTTGTTGAGGGGCCAAGACTCTCGCCTCCACCGCCGTTTGTAAATAAATACGATAAATATTTACGCTAATACATGTAAATAAAGTAAAGAAGTTCACCATAATATTCCTTGCTATCTTAAAATCTTACAAATCGAGCTTGGGTGGTCTATGGCGTTCTATGAAAATGGTATTTACCGCTGAACTCGAGGAACGCCGGCGTCTCTACATTCCTTTCTCGAATTTCGGCATATTAACTCTTTCAAGAAGAACTCGCCTTGAAATTTGCTTGGATTTTTTGACCTCATTTTTCACTGGATTTCTTGTGTGAATCAGGAGAAACATCTACGGGGTTCGAAAGGTAAGTTTTTAAGCTCTATTTTTTGTCATAATTTGCGACGATCAAAGTTAAAATGAGCGTAAAAACGAAGCGGTTTTATAAAGGGCTTTCTGAAGTGTTTACAATTTCAGATGCGTATTAATGAGAACGCCTCGCGAACTACATTTCATTCGTTAGTTTCAAAACATCGCTAAGCTAATTTCTCTTAAATTCTCTTAGTTTCAAAACATCGCTAAGCTAAAATACTAAGGGTTTTTAACGTTATTTAACCAGAAGTATACTGTATACCCACATATTTCCAAACGAACTGATTTCCAAAGTCCGAAGATGTAAAAATATAATGCGTAGTTTTAACATTTCGAACTACACAGTAATTTGCGACATGGGATTCTAATTGATTCTTTTGAACACATTTCGTCTCTAATTGTTACATTTTGGCAATTCTTAAAGATTTCGAATGATTTTGATGATCAACGTCATGGCACTTGGTTGGAGTCTTGAAAAAATTGTCATTTAGTAAAATTCATTGTTGCAATGAGTCGCTACAGAGTACTGTATGGAATCCTGTATATAATAAGTGTCAAATGTGTTTATAGTGTCCACAGTTTGTTCTGTGGACTAAAGTTATATAGTGTCACTATACAATATTCTATCACTATCTTCCAAAAATTGTAAAGAACCATTTCGTTGACAAGGTCAATAAACATTTAACTTTACAATTTGTACGAATACCCTTTCAAAAATAATATAAAATAGGTTCTTTCTTAAAGATGCTAGGATGATGATGATGGTTAAACACCAATATAAATTTTACAGTTTAAAGAAGTCACAGTTAATTCTGTATTTTATTTCTTAATTTTTAGGGTTTTTTGAACAGAAATGAAATTTCTGCTTGTAGTTTTGTGTTCTGTGTTTGTAAGCGGGGGTAAGTAACGTAAGTTCAAAAACATGTTCTTGGATGATCTGTAAGATTTACTGTGCTACAGTGATAGCCATATGGACAACTATAGTTACAGTACTGCTCTGACTTATAGATAAGCTAAGCCATGCACTATTAAACCACACATTGACCATGTGTGTGATCACCAGCACCACAGTTATACTTACCCGTTTGGATGGTTGGGTGACAGGCAGACCGACTGGTTGATGCTGGCTGATGTGTGCTGTGATCCTTGTTGCTTGGAATAGGATCAGGTTGACTGAGCCTGTTGGTCCTGATCCGATCACCAGTCGGGCTTACCTGTACCCTTCAAACATCAGTTTGTGATAACACAAGAACTGATGGAATTCATATTTTCTTTCCTATTCTTTCTTGCCTCTCTTTTTTCTTAAGCGTGGGATGGTGGGTGAGGATTTTGCTTGAATGTACTTCGCACTGAGCGTTTATCTCATCAGCCTAGAGTACTCGTTAGCGTAGTGGGCGTGCGCTTTCCGGTCTCCCTTGCGCTGCGTGACGTCAGGCCACATACTCCGCATTCTGCCTTGAGGCGCAAGCATATATATCTCCTTTGGTTTAACCTCAGTTAATACATAACCACATTTAAACCTCCCCACTCCCCAGGGTGTCCACCAGAAAATATGGCAAAGGATGGAGATTACATGACAAAATATTCCAATATATTTGGAACATTTTCTGGCCACTTAAAAATATTGAGTCTGTGCAAGCAAATGCGGGAGCTTAATTAACTCATTGCTGTCTAGAATCATGTCTGAGGGTTCTCTCTTTGATGAGTAAAATCATCTGGTGTTAGACAGAGTAAAACAATAAAGGGACCATTTTTGACCAGCTCAGACAGGAATGGGTTAATCACTTGTTAACTCATTGCTGCCTAGGGTGTCTGAGGGTTCTCTCTTTGATGAGTAAAATCAAATAGTCAAAATCTATAATTGTATCATAATTGTTTGTAGTGTACTCCCTGAATTGTTACACATGCCTGAACAAGCCACTGCACGAATGTATGAAGAGTAACCAGACCTGCCACCATACAATGAAGAAGTGTTTTAGTATGCAGAAAAAGGCACTTTCGGGCAGCCATCGTTACACCAAGTTCTGTGCTGATGAATGGTACTGCGAGCGTTACCATGCAGCTTGTGATGACCTCGATGAACCAGAGTACAGCTACTTGGACTGCAATGTTGGATGCTGCACATCAGATCTTTGTAATCATGCTGGTGGGACAATATTCGGAAGGACCTTTAATTTTTTTTTGTATGGCTTTTTTATTCTTGTGGCAGTTTTTCAATATTGCTGAACTTTAGATATTTGAAGCACTTTTGTAAGGTAATATAGTGATGTACATGATTGTGAAAGTTGCTTGTCTAGGTTAGTGTGCTTGAGAAAGACTGTTGGTGGTAGTGACTGATGTTATAAAGTAAATCATTTGAAGCTAGGAGTATCAGTAGATGTTTATTGAAGTTGATCATCTAGGTTAGTGTGGGCTTGAGAAAGACTGTTGGTGGTAGTGACTGATGTTATAAAGTAAATCATTTGAAGCTAGGAGTATCAGTAGATGTTTATTGAAGTTGATCATCTAGGTTAGTGTGGGCTTGAGAAAGACTGTTGGTGGTAGTGACTGATGTTATAAAGTAAATCATTTGAAGCTAGGAGTATCAGTAGATGTTTGTCGAAGTTGATCATCTAGGTTAGTGTAGTCTTGAGAAAGACTGTTGGTGGTAGTGACTGACGTTATAAAGTAAATGGTTTGAAGCTAGGAGTATCAGTAGATGTTTGTTGAAGTTGATCATCTAGGTTAGTGTCTTGAAAAAGACTGTTGGTGGATACTCCTAGGTTCAAACCATTTACTTCAGTCACTACCACCAACAGTCTTTCTCAAGACTACACTAACCTAGATGATCAACTTCAACAAACATGTACTGATACTCCTAGGTTCAAACCATCAACAGTCTTTCTCAAAACTACTTTTGACAAGTACACAGTCAATGAGAAAATGCCAATTCATCATTTTCTCACTAGTAAAAATCATCCAATCAGAAGGCTGATTTTTGACAAGTTTTATAAATTTAGTTTTGTCTTATTCATATACACTCATTAGTTTTATTGATCCAGAGTTGTACATTTTCGGTGTGAGGTTTACTTATAAGTACATTATAATGTCAGAATGTGAATAAACAATGTTGATTTGTTTGGTGTTTTGTACAGTGCTGTGAATTGTTACCCATTGCTAGCTGAAGGTTCTCTCTTTGATGAGTAAAATCATCTGATGTTAGACAGAGTAAAACAATAAAGGAACCATTTTTGACCAGCTCAAGGAATGGGTTAATCAGTTGTTAACCCTTTATCACCCAGTAGCCACTCCATTGACGAGTAAAATCGTCTGGCATTAGCCAGAGTAAAATACTAAAGATATTGTTGGGTGATAAAGGGTTAACTCATTACTGCCTAGGATGTCTGAGGGTTCTCTCTTTGATGAGTAAAATCATCTGAAGTTAGACAGAGTAAAACAATAACATTTTTGGCCAGCTCAGGCAGGAATGGATTATGTAGCCACTTCACATAAGAGGACACTCATTTTCTCAGTCCCAAAGATGTCCATTCACACAAGATTTGACTTTTCATCGATTGTCATAAATATTCTTTTCTTAACTGTGATCCTCATAATTAATGTCACAACTGCAGGCAGCACTGTAATCATGATGAGATACAACCAGTATGGTATTGCTGGTGTGCTACCAATTGGCCAGAACCATATTCCTCTTCTGTGACCATCACGCACATGGTGAGAGATGATCGAGACAGTCACAATCAAAGGTAAAGTCTGTAGAAGAGGGTTATATAGGGATAACCCAGTGACACAGAGAAGAATAGGGATTAAGATGGATGTCGAATGGAGTGGTGGTCTCTGATCTAATGACAATGCATCCTGAAAGAGAGAAAATGTAATACTGTACCGTTATCAGCTAAACTAATTTTATTTATACTGGATAAGCCTTAGCCTGCGTAGCTGGTGGTATTAGGGAGTCCGGGCACCCATGCCCAAACTCCCTAATACCACCAGCTACACAGGCTAGATAAGCCTATCAGTCATAATTATTCTATTCTAAACTCTTCTCCTTAGAGGTCCAGTAAGGACCATCCTTCATTGATCCAGTGTTACTACAGAAGGAAACCAGAGTAAACTAAACTAACTTTATTTATACTGGATAACCCTATCAGTCATATCTAAACTGTTCTCTCTAGAGGTCCAGTAAGGACCATCCCTCATTGATTCAGTGTTACTACAGAAGGAAACTGGAGAAAACTAAACTAACTTTATTTATACTGTACTGGATAACTCTATCAGTCGTATCTAAACTGTTCACTGTAGAGGTCCAGTAAGGACCATCCCTCGTTGATCCAGTGTTACTACAGAAGGAAACTGGAGTAAACTAAACTAACTTTATTTATACTGGATAACTCTATCAGTCATATCTAAACTGTTCTCTGTAGAGGTCCAGTAAGGACCATCCTTCATTGATCCAGTGTTACTACAGGGGGAAACTGGAGTAAACTAATTTTATTTATACTGGATAACTTTATCAGTCATATCTAAACTGTTCTCTCCAGAGGTCCAGTAAGGACCATCCTTCATTGATCCAGTGTTACTACAGGAGGAAACTGGAGTAAACTACACTAACTTTATTTATACTGGATAACTCTATCAGTCGTATCTAAACTGTTCTCTCTAGAGGTCCAGTAAGGACCATCCTTCATTGATCCAGTGTTACTACTGGAGTAAACTAAACTTTCTTAGACACACCAAAACTCAAACTTGCGTAAAAACCTATCAATGACCATTAACGCAAATTTACCAAGATGGTGCCACCATCTGGTAAATTCCACCGTCACTTTTGATGGTCAAAGCACCAGAATGGTCGAGTGGTGACATTTGTAAGGACATAAACTTTGACGGTACCAATGTGAGTCAGACTTTTGGTATATCTACTATTTAGTGACTGCATTAAGAATTTCTGCAATTATTTGTAGATTTGACCAATAATAGTAATATTAAATATGCTAGTTAAAAATTTCACCTTTAGGTTAAAAGATTTGGCTGAAATGAAGTGATCCAAATCAATTGCACAAGCTATCACACCACATACAACCATTTCAGCGAAATCCTTTCTTGTTAAATCACTTGTACCAACAACGGCCCACCAACATACAAACGCTATACCCCCATGGCCGCCATTATCAACAAGCGATCTTAAAACGTCCTTTTTGTTGATAAATGGTATTTTTAATGCTTCGTCGAACGACAAACATACGAAAGGAAGTAAAATATAAGGCAAAGTATCAGAAGTATTCATTTAAAATACTCCGAAAACAACAAAACATCGCAAACAAATTGGCTTTGTTGACAACTCGGACTCAGTGTTTAAGACAGGGGGGTGTTCGCGAATGGAAACAATCTCTATTAATTTAAAAGAGAAAATTATACTTCAAAAAAGCCTGAAAATGTCTACTTATATGATTCCCTGACAATATCTGCTTATTTTTAAACTTTTTTCTTTTAAGATATCTTAAAAAAACAATTTTTAAAATTATTTTTTCGTAAGAGCGCCCCCCGTGAAATATTTATTAATCCTTCGCCAGCGGGAGCGCGTGGGTCTGGGTACGAGAATGCATTCGCATGTGAAGTCACGTGCGCGTGAGACCACGCGTGGCGATAGAGTGTAACAAGCACTCGTGAAGCAATTTTGCCAATTTAAAAACATTTATATATTATTTACTTCTTTTTTTTTATTTAAGGACTTTATTTTTTATTTAAGAACTTTATTTTAACAAAAGAAACAAAACCTTTATTTCTTAGTGATTTGGGCGCAAAATAAGGATATAAAAATGCCAGAAAAATCGTTTCGTGTGTTCCACGCAATCTGTCGTGTGTGCCACGATTACGCGACTTGCGGCTAAATAGAGGAATCGCACATTCCATTTTATTACTGATTACACCAATTCTCAATCAAAATGTTGCAATACCGCTGAGTATTCTCATCGGTTTATATACCTTTTTACCGCCATTTTTATATCGGTTCACCTTTCGTTTAGCCTGAGTCTGATTCAAATTCGAATTTAAACTGTTCCCTCTATAATAATTGTAAATGTGATTAGGTTTAGGGTAGATCTTCGGATAAGGTTATGAGTTGGAAAAGTAGTGGTGGTGATGGGGGGGGGGGGGGGGGTAGTCAGGGGCTCTTGTGGGGGCTCAAGGGGGTCTAAAGAGGCCTTGCCCCCCAGTTACTGTATATAGTTAAAAGAGATCAGGTTAGAGTCAAAGGAATGGGGGAGGGAGAGGTTATTTTATTTTATTTTTAAATAAATTAGTACCTGAAAAAAGTGGTTAAGGTTTGTTAAGGTTAGGGTAGGTTTTTAGATAGGTTATAGTCGAAAAAATGGGTAGCTGGGGGGGGGGGGGAGGGGGGATAGATTATTAAAATAAATTAATGCTCGATTATTTATTAATTGTTGTTTGATTGATTTTAGTTAATTTATTGATTTTAGTACACTTTACAAAAAATCCACAAAAATAATTCCTCAAATCGTAAAAGAATCTGTTGAAGGCGTTGAACCGAATCAACCGATGAGAACACTCAGCGGTATTGCAACATTTTGTTTGGAGAATTGGTGTAATCAGTAACAAAATGGAAAGTGCGATTCCTCTATTTAGCCGCAAGTGATTACGCGTGTGACGGCCATTTTGAAAATTTTGGGCGGGAAAACTGAGAGAGAGAGAAGATATGAAGCAAAGAATTGAAGAAAACGGTCTTTTTGAAGGGATTTTAAAGCGACTAATAGCGAAAACAATACCGAATGAGACTCAAATAACACTGTGTTATTTTGAAATCCTTAGAACCGTACAAAATAACTTTTTTAAACGACTAGTTGGAGTTTTAATTTGGACGTCCCATGGTGGAACTTGGTAATGTTTACAAACGCAAAAGAAATGTCTTGGACTCTTACAGACAACGGAAGAAGCTTGTTTTGAGAGGTATTGTTCAGATTATTTTGTAGCTTTTTACCTTGGTTGATAGTCTTTTGTGAGAAAAAAAGTATTTTGGCGGGGTGTGAAGTTTAAGCAGAGGTGTAGCAGTCAGGTGGAGATGGTATTTACTAAAGACATTGATATTAAAATATCTGGTGGTACAGCAGTGGTGACTGGTCTGACCAAAGAGCTAAACTTGTGAATAAGTTAAGCTAAAGGCCTGGTCAGATGATGATGAGAGTCGATGAGAGTTGCAACTCTCGGTCGCATTTGACCACCAACTCTCATCGACTCTCATGCACTCTTATTAACACTCATAAACTTTGAGCTGGTTCAAATTTTAATGAGAGTTGATGAGAGGTTTTGCTCGTTTGACCGGTCATGAGAGTTGGCATGAGAGTTGATGAGAGTTTAGTACTTTGTTTACCTCAAAATAAGTTCCTGGTCTCCCTGCTATGTGTGGTAAATCCTACAACTCTCATTAACTCTCATCGTCAACTCTCATCCTCATTTGACCGGGGCATGAGAGTTGAGAAAACTCTCAGACAAACTCTCGCTTGCCAACTCTCATCCTCGTTTGACCGGGGCTTAAGGCCCGTGGTTCAAACGTCGCGCTTCTCATGCGCCGAACCTAATACAAGCATTAATGCATCAGTCAATTCCAGCGATGCCCATCCCCCACCCCCAGCCGACCCCTGGGCATTTGTAATTTTTTCGTATTTTCATGTAAATTCCCCGGGGTTGGGCACAGTCGAAGCTAAAAATGCCCCACCATGGGGCTAAAGGTGCATGACAAATGCCCGACCCTGGGGTAGATCAAAACGACTTTTTTTTCTCTTTTTTTTTGCCAATATTTGTAATAAATGTACTCAAAATGGCCGATCTCGTGTTCAGATATTAAACAAGACGAAATGAAGGAAATTTTAATACATTCTCACAAAGACACAATACTTGAAATAATGAAAAAACGGCAAAACATACCTTCAAAAATGCCCACCAACTTTCCCAGACCTTGTTTGATTAGCCAGTCACCCACAAAGTCTTCATTTTTACCACTGAACTTAATACTCTCCCAGAAATTTTTTGCCACTCCCGCGACAAAAAAGCTTGCAAATGCCCGGCACTATCCCGGGGGTGAGCATCGCTGGATTTGACTGATTCAAACGTCGAACTTCTCATGTACCGAACCTAATGCATAAATTATTTTACCTTAAAGTGTCTATGAAATGAAAAACGCATTGGCATTTTTGTTGTTTATTGTACATAGGAGCATGGCAGGAGCACTCACTGAAAATTTCACGAGAATCTGATGCGTAGTTTTCGCGCTATTAACTCTCAAAGTTTGCCATTGCTAGTTGTTCTTGGAGAAAAATTGGGCTTTCGGAAACAATGCTTATGACGTACGCAGATGGACAACTATGCATAAGAACAATAGATTTCACTATTAATGATCCATCTGCGTACGTCATAAGGCATTGTTACCAAGAAGCCCAAATTTCGCCAAAACAAACTATCCACGGCAACTTTTGAGAGTTGATAGCGCGAAAACTACGCATCAGATTCTCTTGAAATTTTCAGTGAGTGCTCCTGTCATGCTCCTCTGTACAATAAAACAACAAAAATGCCAACGAATTTTTCACTTCATAGACACTTTAAAATTCGGGCTGAACAAGAAATGAGCATGTGCAGAGGTACGAGAATGCGGTAGAATCGCAGGACAAACGCTTTAAATGAAATATCTAACAACACACGTACATGATATCTTTAAATAATATGTTTTTAACAAATAAAACATAAAGCTCCGTGCATAGGTACTCTTATAAAGGCACGTTTGACATCATTTGAACACGAAAGAAGTTGAGTAGAGGCACGAGGCGATGGCCGAGTGCCTTTACACTTCTTTCGTGTTCAAATCACGTCAAATGTACCTTTATAAGAGTACATATGCACAGGAGCGATATGTTTTATTTGTTTTATAAAATAAGAAGAGGAAAAATCAAACTAAAAGTGAGGTAGTTTAGGAATTTGGCGGGCTTTTCCAGCCAGCTGACGCCATTCTACGTCATTCATAATCTATGTTCTCCTCAACCTCGTCCCCAGGGCTGGGCTAAGATGGCGGCCAAGAACAACTGGCCCTGGCACAGGCTGAGCTATCACCACATTTGATTGGTCGAGATAACATTGGATGTTTTAGGTATTCTGATTGGTGGAAACAAGGCGGGCGGCAGGCGGGCGGCAGAATTGCCGGCTGTTAAAAAACAACTTCGAAATGAATGAAAATGTGAGGAAAGCTAGCGAAACACCCGTGAAAACGTCGGAAGAATATGTAATGATGGGTCGTGTCGTCTCTGTGCCCTGGCTGCCATACAACGAAGTCCATGGGACGGCAATTCAGTGTGTTTTCTAAATCGGGCGAACGAAAGACTTGGTGAACAAAGTCAAAAAGTATTTTGGCTGCGAAAGGAAAGTACACCACAGGGCAGAATTTACATGTTTGGCCATTAAGAAGCAGGCTTTTTTCAAACAAGAGTTCTCGACGAAACGAAGCCTAAATGTTTTTCAAAACGCTGAATCGAATCCACCGAAAACTTACGAAAACAAGGCGGCCCGGTCAGACAAAGGCAATCCAGTTTCTTGCGAATTTGGTAAATAATAAGGATTTACAGATATTTATTAAAAGTGTATCTATTTTAATAATTCAACAATGTATTTGGAAATGAATGTTTTGATTGTTTTCAGTTTGGGTCAGTCAAGCTGAACTATAAAATATTCAGAAAAAAATTGAGCCTGACTAGGCGCGATAAACTTCGTGAAGCCTGGGCCGAGTCAAAAATGAGTCAAAATATGACTCATTTTTTGCAGCCTGTGCCAGGGCCATTTGTTCCCGCCATTTTGTTTTTGGCCGCCATCTTGGCCCAGCCCCCACAAATGGCCCTGGGGACGAGGTTGTGTTCTCCTATAAATGCACGGAGCCCAGCCAATCAGAGCGTGCGTAGGGGCACCTTATTTTATAAAAGAAATTATTAGCCATGCCTGTGTGTAAAACTTGACTCAAAATCTCAAATCGAAAGATGCAGCGTCGTATATAAATTATCGGCAGTGTGTCGTCAAGCTAGAATCAAACTAATTTTATTAAATTCGAGCAATTTGTGCTTCAAATGCGTTCGATGTGGTGTGGGTTAGTCTGTCGGGACGATATCTTTGGCGTCAAACGCAACGGGAGATATTACCATGGAAATTAATGAAGAAAGTAGGACAGATCGGGTACAAAGAGCAACGTTTTCGGGGTTTTTTTTGTTCGTTGGAAGTTCCCGTTTCCATCATTGAAGGCAGTACATTGAGAAGAACAATTATATGTTTTGCTTGTTGATGAGAATTGTTTTCTTGTGACCTGAAATCGGGTATTTGAGCAGATTTAGGTTGCGCGCCGCGGCAAATCGAAGGCAACAACATTTGCGTTCGACATCGTTGTTATCGTAGTTGTGCGCGCTATTGGACGTGGTTTCTATTAGATAGTAAATTACAACTTTAGCTCTTCCGAAATATCGTCTTTTACTATCACAAATGCGAACAACTTGGCCACAAAACTAAAATCAAATGGCAGACGTTGCAGTCTAACTCTTGGCCACAGTGCCCTTACTTTTCCAATTAAGTCGGTATCACTATGGCAATATGGAGTTAAATTACCGTATTGTCATAGTGATATCTCCCGTTGCGCTTGACGCCAAAGATATGGATTGACGTTTGTTTATGTGGAGCGACGTTTGAATCAAAAAAACAGTAGGGGTGTTGTGGTCGGGGTCTGAGAGGTGGGACTTTTTCCCCGGAGGGTTGTGGTTTGGTTTAGGGCCACGGGGGGTTGTTGGTTAGGGTTGCTGGGGGGTTGTGGTTAGGTTTAGGGTAAGGTTTAGAGGTTAGGGTTGGGGTGTGGGGGTTGGGAATTAGTTTTTAAAATTAACGATTATTGGTAATTCTGGGTATTTCACACTTGCTGATTATTGGTAATTCTAGGTAGGAGAAATATGCTACGCAAAAAGGTCCTGCCCAGAATCGTTCTGGCCCTTCGAGTGTTCCTGGGATCTAGCGTAGCGACAGTATTATGCAACATGTCCTCCTACCTAGAATTACCAATAATCAGTAAGTGTGAAACGGCCTTGAATGACCAATAATTGGTAATTGTTAAACTAAATTGCATATAACTAAAAAACCAGTAGGGGCGTTGTGGTCGGGGTCTGAGAGGCGGGACTTTTTTCCTGGAGGGTTGTGGTTAGGTTTAGGGCCACCGGGGGTTGTGGTTAGGGTTAGGGTTGCCGGGGGGTTGTGGTTAGGTTTAGGGTAAGGTTTAGAGGTTAGGGTTGGGGTGTGGGGGTTGGGAATTAGTTTTTAAAATTAACGATTATTGGTGATTCTAGGCATTTCGCACTAGCTTACTGATTATTGGTAATTCTAGGTAGGAGGATATGCTGTATTATGACTGCGAAGATTTTACCAAAGATCTTGGCGATCGAAAGAAGGAAATTATGGAATATATTACAATTGGAGCTCGAAATGAGAATTTAACTGTTTAACTTTCAACTTTTGGCGGTTGCAGAAGGAAAGCTAGTGATAAGAAGCTAGGACAGTGAACCTTCGTCGATCAGAGGTGAGTAGGCTTGTATTATTTTATGCAGATGGAATAGTAAGTGTCGGGAAACTGACTTAGGACGTCATAACATCACAATTCTTCCTCAATAAACAACTGAGCTGTAAAGTGAACGTGTTTACGAATGTTGCTGGGCCTTCCCCAGCGGGTCCGTTCGGATCACTTCCGAAACGTGTCAACCGAGGAAGGCCTAGAAACTAGGCTAAGACGAGTCTAGGTTTCGGGGTTTGGCCGAGTTGTCTCCGGACCGGATGATCAGTGGTTGTCTCTTTTGAACGAAGCTTTTATTGCCATTTTACCGATGTTTCTGAATATTTGCAAGACATTTCACTGTTTCTCAGTTGTTTACTTGTTTGAATAGCTTTGCAAGTGACCGACTTATAGTTGATCTGGTTAGCCTTTACTTTTTGACCGATTTTGGTCACTTTTGAAACTTTTGAGTTAGGGTCAAAAACGCTTAAATAAAGTCGTCTTAAGCCAATAAGCTATAAGGCTTAACAGGGATTTCCGGGCTCCAATTTTGAAATTCTAAAAACAATCCGACACCAAACTGATTTGGGAACGGTATTCATCACGGTTGCTCGAATTTTTGGCGATCGACGCAAAATTACGAAGTATTCGTCTCTCCGAACCATCACGCTTGACTTCTTTCTCTGTTAGACCATCTTTAACTTCTGAAGCTCGAACTCGATACTCAGTCTCCTCCACCATCCAATCGCGAACACCCCAAATAACACACGACATGCAATTAAGTATCACCTGACAAGCCAGGGAATAAAACCAAGGTATATTGGAAAGCTTATAGCTATGCAACATGAAGGAGGACGGACAGTACGACCCGTAGCAGCAGCACAAACCAAACAGTGTGGCCCACAGCAAAACGCAGTCTGCAGCAGCGGAGTCGGACAGTACGACTCATGGGCAACAGCAGCAGGGACAAACAAAATGCATGACCCCTGGCAGAAGCAGCGTGGTCGGATAGTACGACCCACAGGCAACAGCAGTAGAAGCAGGTAACAACACAGGGGATACAACGGTAAGAGTCACCACCGGGGAGCAAAGTGGCAAGCCCATAAAAGCTGCTACAAGGGTTTAACCACCTCGCCTAGCCAACCGAGGAAAGGGTAGGTGGGGAAAAGCAGCAACACGAACAGTGTACAGTTGACAAGTGAGGCTTCGACCTGGTGATCAGCCAGAGGAACCCTCTTCTAACCGCTGAAAACGGCTAACTGGGTAGTGGGGCTCAGGCCTAATTTGGGCCCATGGGGAAACCAATGACAACACAAAGAAGGCATGATGTTCATTTTATTTACAGCAAAGTTTAAGCTAGAAAGCCATGTATTAGCTAACCACGCCATGTAATCGAGTAATGTAATCGAACACGCCATGTAATCGAGTGAAATGCCCAATATTACCATGTAATCGAGTGAAATGCCCAATATTACATTCACGCCATGTAATCGAACACGCCATGTAATCGAGTGAAATGCCCAATATTACTTATAATATACCCAATTCTCTCCTGGCATTACCACCTTATCATATATACAGAACTCGCGATCAAGCTCTCGGCAACGCCCTCCGTGGCTCAGTGGTCAGAGCATTGCACTAGAATCGCAAGGTCGTGGGTTCAATTCCTGCCGGAAGGCCTGTGTAGTTGCATTTTTCGCAACTGGTCCTGGTTTGGTCTTAAAATGTATATATTCTACACTCGAATTTTCCTTCACCCAAAATCCTTAGAACACGCCATGTAATCGAGTGAAATGCCCAATATTACTTATAATATACCCAATTCTCTCCTGGCATTACCACCTTATCATATATACAGAACTCGCGATCAAGCTCTCGGCAACGCCCTCCGTGGCTCAGTGGTCAGAGCATTGCACTAGAATCTCAAGGTCGTGGGTTCAATTCCTGCCGGAAGGCCTGTGTAGTTGCATTTTTCGCAACTGGTCCTGGTTTGGTCTTAAAATGTATATATTCTACACTCGAATTTTCCTTCACCCAAAATCCTTAGAACACGCCATGCAATCGAGTGAAATGCCCAATATTACTTATAATATACACTAGATAATAGTTTACACTGACTAGAAATACATGAACGCAACAACCCCTCGCCCGCTTTATATGCATTTTTAATCCTCCTCCCCTAATTTCTGTTTTTGATATATTAATGAACACAGATCAGAAAACATCCAGAAAATTAGCTAGCAAGGTTCGTCTGTAGTCGTGTATTATTTCTATGGTATTGACACACCGAAAGGACATGCAATGTCAATATTAAAAAAAACAAAAAACGAGATGAACCAAATGACAAATTTTCATTCAAAAATATATATAAACAGTGGCCAAGAAAAGACACAAATCACACAATGTCAACGTCCTAGCGTTGAAAGACAATTCTAGACAATATATTATTTATACTAGAAATACATAAATGCAACAACCCCTTTTATATATGCTTTTTGAAATGAACCCCACCCACCCCACCTTCCAATTAAAATAAGCACTCCTGATATAACTCCTCAGGATAATTACAGAATTTATGATTAGGATGACTGAAATGACAGTTGAACATATCAAAGGAAAACTTACAGATTTCATATTAAACTCTGGTTGTAAAAATATATTGTTTTTAGCCATTTTAGGAAGTTTCCAAAGGAATTACTTTTATGTTTTGCAAAGGCAGGATTAAAAGTTTACAGTTCAAAAACTGCATTTATAATAGGAGATAAAAACAACAGACAACCTATAAATTTCAGTCTGTATAATACAGGACAAAAGAAAATGGACAAAGCCTGTGAGTATTTATGATAAGTGCTTGCAATTAAGTCAATGAAAACATCACGTCCACAGTAGCAAAGGGAAAGCATCAAAGCACGAAAACGTGAAGCTGTATACTGCTTAATGGTAAAGCAAAAACTCGAAAACAACATATTATTAAAGTAACTGACGAGTGCCTAAAAGGGTTCTATTTAAAAGTCTTGCCGTTCTTGGCATTTACAGAATATATTAATGAATAAATGCTGATTACAATCAGCAAAATAAATAAATACAAATGCCCTACCGTCAGTTTTTGTTTACCATACGGCGTTTGGTTTCTTCAGGTTTTCTGGTTTCTCTTCAAGATATATTAAACCGGCTGTTTGTATCCTTCTTTTATTCGTTGTTCTGCTTCTTTCCGTTTAAAACGAAACCATTTGAAACCATTTTGTTTTGCAAAATATGGAAATACTGTAACTATAAGTTTTCTTCAAAGCTAGTCACCAGTGCCTAATTATTTTACCGCGTGACACCCTACGACGTATATATATAAACCATTTCCAGATTTTGTCTCCCTTGCTTTTTCTACACGCGTGTAAAGTGGACTCCACGCATGTCGAGATTAGCACCCTCACCCGGGCTCCGGGCCTTCGGCCCTACGCCCGGGCTCGGGGATTATGTATTACCTATATTGGTATTTATAGTCCAGGACCCCCACTACACAATAGTTTTGACTCCAGATTATAATAGGCTGATACCCATAGAACATTGCTAGGTCAGTCGTACTTACTCACAAATTGTGGGGTCAGTGGCCTGCTACATAGAGGGGGTGGGTGGTCCTTACATTGACAGACTTAAAGTGTACATGAAACGAAAATTAAGTTTGTCTTATTTGAAAGAACACTTAAAATGATAGAGTAACATCTTTTGCAATATAAATAAGTTTTGTGGAAACACCACGTAAAATATTTCTTTGCTAAAATATATCTTTTGCAGTTTTTCGTTTCCTTGCTTCGTTCTTGAGATATTTCAGTTTGTTGGATATGCAAATTAACATTTTGAAGTCATGACGTGCATAATGAGTTATCAGAGAAGGTTATATATCTTTGCTATGTGTGTGTTTCTCTCAACATCAAACATGTAGAATTTCAAGTGATTATGTTTGATAATAGCAAAGATATATAACCTCTGATAACTCATTATACACATGTGACGTCAAGTTGTTTAATTTGCATATCAAACAAACTGAAATATCTCAAGAACGAAGCAAGGAAACGAAAAACTGCAAAAGATGTTACTCTATCATTTTTATGTCTGTCAATGTAAGTACTAACTAAAGGACCACCCACCCCCTCTATGTAGCAGGCCACTGACCCCACAATTTTTGAGTAGCCTATTATAATCTGGAGTCAAAACTATTGTGCAGTGGGGGTGCTACGTGGTCGACTTTTTCTCGCTTCTCCTCCTCGACTATTACAAGCGAGCTGTGACGATATTGCTGCATATCGATTCTGTAATGATTAATATTGTAAATTAATTATGAGTAATTAATAAGTCACATGACCACACAAGCATGACAGATTTTATTTAAATGACCGTTTTTGAGATACAAACCTCAATATAACAACAGAGAAATTGAAATCAAAAAATATTTTGGCATTCAACTATTCACGTTACATAGAATCCACATCAGAATATTTATATAGCGCCACTTCCTTATCCAATGGCGCTTTACATAACGATTATAAAAGTTCAATTATAAAGAAATAAAAAAGAAGTTACATACTAATGTAACTTAAAAAGCTTCTTTATATCACTGGTAACGAGTAGACCTTGCAATGGCTGCCTAAAAACAACAACAACAGTTTAATAGTATATAATGAACACATGTACAGTAAATGTTTCAAGGCCCTGGACAGGGATCAAACCTAAACCTAGGGGTTTTTCAATCATCTGGTGTTAGACAGTTAGACAGGAATGGGTTAATCACTTGTTAACTCATTGCTGCCTACAATCATTTTCAGAAGTCTTGGGACATTTGCATCATTTTTCGGTTTTCCAACTCCCCCGACCCCCTGTTCAATGTTGTATACCATGTTTACGGTGAATTTTGCCGGAATTGTTAATTTGTTTCATTAGACAACATTGTAAAGGGAGGGGGGGGGGGGGGGGGGGGAGGGATTGTGTACATGTACATATCGCAAAATAGACGATGTTGAACAAGTATATTTAGAAAAGCTCAAGTGTCCCAACTACTTTTGAAATTGATTGTAGGATGTCTGAGGGGTCTCTCTTTGATGAGTAAAATAATCTGGTGTTAGCCAGAGTAAAACAATAAATGGACTATTTTTGACCAACTCAGACAGAAACAATTTAACCACTCAGACTATTATATTGTCCAGGTGGAAAATGACAAAAATCTTGCTTCTTAAAAATCACTGTACCTGCGCAGCCATTTGGTTTGGTGTGCCTCTTGGTTGATTTGCAGAAGGTTCATCCAGCATACGACCCTCTCCTGCGAGGTAGAACTTGAAATCTAGCACAATTTTGCCAAGAAATACCTGAACAATTAAGAATTAAATAAAACATTATCGTAACAAGATCAATAAATAGTACAAGGTAATACTGTAATTAATAAGCTAGTATAGTGTTAACCCATTCTTGCTTGAGCTGGCCAAAAATGGTCCCTTTATTGTTTTACTCTGTCTAACACCAGATGATTTTACTCATCAAAGAGAGAACCCTCAGACATCCTAGGCACAGAATAAGGATCAACCAGAAGTCCAACTCTCTGTCGGCACCTTTGATGTAAGCGTCCTCATAGAGATCATATAAATACTAGAGGGGGCATCCTATCTTAATTTCAGCCAACCACGGGTAACCAATTGAAGTGCACCCGGGAAATTAGCCCTCTCGTCCTTGCGACCCTCGGGCTCCTGTATTCAATTACTCTTGGCCTTGGTGTGACCTTTAATTAAATTTATATTGTTCTCTCTATATATAAATAATATTTAGTTAAGTAAATAAGTAATTTACTTTAGAAAACGTTTCGTTGGAGATGAAATTCTTTGACCACGAGGTTATTAAAACTTCAGTACGCGGATACTACGGGTAAAAGTCCGTGGCAAAAAAGTCCTGTACTCACGAAGCGGGTTTTACATTTCTCGATTTTGCCGACACATTTGTTTATAGAAAAAGATGGCTAAAATTTTCGGAACTACGCATTGTTGAAATACATCGGGTACGTATGTTGTTAGAAATTTTATAAGCTTTCATTCGGTATATAGTTAAAATTTTAGTGTTACCTGTAGCTTTTTAAAATGTTCAAAATGTTCTCACCATTGCTCGTAAAATAAGAATTATATAATGGGAAATGGACTCCTCACAAGTGTTATAGAATTTTGGATTTTGTTTTTAAATACTAAACGCACAGCCCTGAACAAGATATTAAACAAAGGGTACTGTCAAGTGCTATTCATGTCAGAACTTTTAATTTTCTTGCTGGGAAGTATTTTAAAATATGAAAAAAAAAACATTATTATTTTGACGTGGACCGTCTGATATGGATGAATTTCTTAAGTTTGTTTTGCCTTTTGTTGTTTTGGTGCTTGCTATAACCTCAGAAAGACTTCTGGCATGAACCTAAGATATTTCTTGAACAGAAGCTAATTACTCGGGCTACCTGTGGTAGAACGAGTCTAGGTTTCGGTCCGGTTATTATTTTTTGGGGTCGCGGTTATTAGTCCTCCGCGCGGCCGCTGGCGATATTGACCAATAAGCTTTGCGAAACTGAGGCATGTGACTACGGCGGACCTTGAAATCTACTAGTACTAGACATTGTAATGATTGTTTTACCAAAACTCGCCAGGATCTGAGTAAAGGTAAGCTGTTTCGTTATTTCCATTGGTACAGTACGTAAGCTTATTTAGATAGCCGTTGTCTAAATTTAGTTTATAGAACAAAGTTTTTATACCATGTTTAAACGATTTTGTTTGAGCAGTTTGAAATCGCTTATCCGTGTATGAATTAAACATTTTGAAAAGTTGTTGAACTTAAGCTCATTTGGATAACCATAGTCACATAGACATGGATACATGTAAACAAATCTCTTAAAAATTGACATTGTGATTACTATACTGGTATAGCTTCATGGGTTTGTCCATGTAATGACTCATGTAATCACTCAAGATTTTGAGCCTTGGACCCTTAGGGTTGTCCACATTATGTCAACATGATTTTGAGCATAATAGTGAGGCAAAAGTATAGTTCCACTCTGTGTTCTTGAAAAAACTTTTGACAAAACTATATTAAAGATGGATTCCCACACAAAACCCAAGGCACATCACTTTCTCGATACATAACATGCACAATGCAAACCGTAACCCATAACCATTTTGGTTGTGCATGTACTGTATTGAGAAAGAGCCCTAGGCACCTCATTTTAAGACCATTCCTGGTTACAATGACTTCCAGACATACATCGCTTCCAGTATATCCAGTTCTAGATGACTACTGGTACAAGTTTTAATGCTTCAGTGTCAGCTGCCTCCTGTGTTTACTGTCATCTACTAATTCATTTTACCTGTCTTTATGCGAATCATAATGGAGCATAATAGATAGTGATGCTACAGTATTTGAGCAAGGTTTAAAACACATGTTCTCCTTAGTTCATCCACCTGATATTGATTGAAATTCCACTTTTATACCCTGGACTAAATTACTGTAACTGTCACAAACCCATACCCAGGGTCTTTACTACTTGCCTTTTATGTACCTAATTCTATGTTGTCTCAATCTAGGTTGGCCATGCATGTAAGTTTATAATGGTAGTCAATAAAAAAACTGTTCTTTGTAAAACAAGTGAGTGTGCTTTCTAACATGTCCTCCTCCACCAATCTCGTTGTCCACAGTCATCGCCATGCCCATTGCCCATGCCCAGTAGCCCGAGTTAACGCCTAGCGGGCGTCTTGTTCAAATATGAAAGGAGTAAAAAAGTTTGCAGATTTCTAGTTGAAGTTGAAAACGTTTTTGGTGCAAATTAGTGATCATACCTTCTGAACATATGAAAAAATATTAAAACTTTTATGGTCAATGGTCAGAACATTTTGAACATTTTAAAAAGTTACAGGTAACACTGTGATTTGAACTATATACCGAATGAAAGCTTATAAAATTTCTAACAACATACGTACCCGATGTATTTCAACAATGCGTAGTTCCGTAAATTTTAGCCATCTTCTTCTATAAACAAATGTGTCGGCATAATCGAGAAATGTAAAACTCAGCTTCGTGAGTACAGGACTATTTTGCCACGGACTTTTACCCGTAGTATCCGCGTACTGAAGTTTTAATAACCTCGTGGTCAAAGAATTTTATCTCCAAAGAATCGTTTTCTAAAGTAAATTACTTATTTACTTAACTAAATATTATTTATATATAAAGATAACAATATAAAGTTAATTACAAGGTCACAAGAAGGCCAAGAGTAATTGACTACAGGAGCCCGAGGGTCGTAAGGACGAGGGGGATAATTTCCCGGGTGCACTTACTTTCAAAATGTTGGACTGGCGCATGCGCATAAAAATGGGACACTTTTTTCCGCGAGTTGGACTTCTGGTTGATCCTTATTCTGTGCCTCAGACATCCTAGGCAGCAATGAGTTAACAAGTGATTAACCTATTCCTGCCTGAGCTGGTCAAAAATGATCACTTTGTTTTACTCTGTCTAACACCAGATGATTTTACTCATCAAAGAGAGAACCCTCAGACAATCTAGAATTAATAAAGAATGCCCTAGGGTGACAACCTTACCTTTGCCGCAGCGGCCAGACCTTTCATCGTAACACACGTAACACTCCAGCCTATGATCATACTGTAATAGACAGCCACGAAGAATGAGACTATCATACAGGCAATGCCAACACCACCAAGGTATGGGGAGATCTCATTCCAGCAAGCGATGGAGCCACGGCGAAGCCGTTGACCGATACCCAACTCCAGGAAAAAGATTGGAATGCCGGCGATTGCAAGGCATAAGAAATACGGAATAAGGAATGCCCCTGAAATGAAACAACATTTTGAACTTGCAGTAGAGTCAGGTTTAGAGGTTAGGTTGATTTAATTGACATTACAAGGACCAAACCATCACATTGTCACGTGAGTTATCCCATCTTTCTCAGCCAAAATTAACAATAGTTAACGTTCACACTTCACAGCCTAATATAAGTGTCGTGGTCATGAAGTGAAAGCTTAAGTTATTACGTTACGTTGTGACAGCTTACGTTACATTGTGAGACTTTGCATTACATTGAGAGACTTTGCATTACATTGAGAGACTTTACATTACATTGTGAGACTTTGCATTACATTGAGAGACTTTGCATTACATTGAGAGACTTTACATTACATTGTGAGACCTTACGTTACACTGTGAGACCTTACATTACATTGTGAGACCTTACATTACATTGTGAGACCTTACATTACATTGTGAGACCTTACATTACATTGTAAGACCTTACATTACATTGTGAGACCTTACATTACATTGTGAGACCTTACATTACATTGTGAGAGCTTACGTTACATTGTGAGACCTTACATTACATTGTGAGACCTTACATTACATTGTGACACCTTACATTACATTGTGAGACCTTGCATTACATTGAGAGACTTTACATTACATTGTGAGACATTACGTTACACTGTGAGACCTTACATTACATTGTGAGACCTTACATTAAATTGTGAGACCTTACATTACATTGTGAGACCTTACATTACATTGTGAGAGCTTACGTTACATTGTGAGAGCTTACGTTACATTGTGAAACCTTACATTACATTGTGAGACTTTACATTACATTGTGAGACCTTGCATTACATTGAGAGACTTTACATTACATTGTGAGACCTTACGTTACACTGTGAGACCTTACATTACATTGTGAGACCTTACATTAAATTGTGAGACCTTACATTACATTGTGAGACCTTACATTACATTGTGAGACCTTACATTACACTGTGAGACCTTACGTTACATTGTGAGACCTTACGTTACATTGTGAGAGCTTACGTTACATTGTGAAACCTTACATTACATTGTGAGACTTTACATTGTGACCTTGCATTACATTGTGAGACTTTACATAAACCCAAACAAGACGCTTTTTAGTTTTGGGGTTCTGGTGTTACTACACCCTTGAGCAACACAAGGAGATAAGAACTATTTTGGCTAAAAAAAACGCAAAGTGAAAATTCGATCGTACTGCCACTTTAATATACGGCAGTAAAACCTGTTCGACAGTAAAATATAGCGAAAGTGGGGCCATCCAACATGGCGGCTGTTGCCGACTTTCGAGTTTCGGCTCGGTGTTGACATTAGTTTCAGTCAGAGAAATTTAGCGACATTCTTAAAGGATGAGTGTCCACCTAATGCTTTGCGCGCTCACAATGCACCCTCGCGGCCATTTTTCGGGCCACGAAATTCAACAAGTGAAGCAATCCCTCGATATCGGAGCAATCCTTGCAGTAAATTACTCAATTTATGTTTTTCGCGGGAGCAAAGATGATTTAGTAAGTAGTTATTGTCATATTTTTGATATTTGATTACACTCAGAGGGTCGTGGAGTTGTATTTCGAGACAAGTATTCGTCAATGAATCGGCGTTTCTTACTCGCAAAAAGTATTGGTAATTTCGATACCACTTGAGCCTGCGATGCTTTTGGTCAGTATCTATGAAAATTGGTGAATACTTCATCATGCAGGGTTGTATGATGCTGTTTTAAAATAAAAACACTGCCTCGTACCCAGGCGTCTCCACATACATATTTGCATACATATATACATTCATATTTACACGAAGTACTGCAATACTTCGTGTATGGAGACGCCTGGGTACGAGGCAGATAAAAACATTTAACTAAATAGTTATCACTTATATATTTAGGAAAACATTGAACATGCACGTTGATATTGTTCAGTTTAAGATTTAAAATCATAATTGCAAATGTTTATGCAGCTGATAGACTATTCCTTGACTTGTTATATTTGTTACTTTAATATTCTTCTTATTTTAAAAGTTATTTCAATCAATGTAAAAATTGAAGTATCGGTATCGCTTTTGGTATCGGTATCGACCAAAATTCTTAGTATCAGACTGGTATCGTATCGAACAAAAAAAGCTGGTATCGCCCATCCCTACTGTTGGATTGCATCTCCGATTAGGATTTGTTTTGATTCGGCGCTCTTGTTCTCTGGCGTTTAATTTTCAAATGCAATACTGCAATTTATCGCAGTGTTTTGTTTGTAGTTGTAGGCTCCTTTCCCTTCGAATAGGCTACAGTAACACAAGAGTGAAGACCATCCAAATATTTTTGAGTTGTCAGACAGACAAATCATTGTCAATTAATTTCACGCGGAGCGTCAAAAGTAATATATTTCTCTTCGACACGTACAGTTTCCTAGCAAAGCCTATAAGATCCTTTTAATCTTTTATTCCCTATATTCTATGAGCAGACAGACATGCAGAAATACGTCAGAAACGTGGAGCGTGTATACAGCATACAGAAGTGTTTATATGCACAGTCTGTAAAGTGCGAAATAATATATATGTACTTGAAAGGCCGTTGTAATCAAAGCCGTTGCGAATAGAACACGCTGACAGATTTGTGGAGTGTCGTTTATAATTATTTTCGACAAATTCTGAGTCAGACATCGCTACAAATCGATTCAAACGACTTTTGGAAGCTTATAATGCGGGTATCAGCGACTTTCCCGAGGGGGTGACCCCTGGGGACCCAGGGAGATTTGTCAAAGTACCCTTGACAAAAGGATGCTAAAGCCCCTGGGTTGGGGGGAAATATTGTGACAAATACCCCCACCCCCTGGGGGAAATTTGGGAAACAATGTTTTCCAAAAGGAGACCTTCCAATGGTCATTTGCAAAGAAGATGCAATTGTGCTAATAGAAAGTCCACAAGAAAGCTTCAAAACTCGAAGAAAAGCCAGTTTAATAAAGAAATTTAATTACTACAAAGTGTTTCACATATTAAACCTTTGATTTATTACACCTAATTTACTGACCACAACGACAACAATATATATTAATATCAATAAAGTACAGTGTGCAATTAGGCTATTAAAATGACAACTTTTTTAATAGACTTAATTTTGTATCAGCTGCTCGTACAAACAAAAAACACTTTTAGTCATTACTGATATTCACAAAACGCTTAAAAAGTTTTCATCCTTAGTTTCAAACAAATATTCTTTTGTTTCCAACATTTACTGGTGATGGATGACTTAATTATTCATCCAAATATGAAGGATTCTTCAATTACAAACACTTACCTGACTACAATGTCAAAGACAGCTCCTGTTGTTCGTGTGCTCCAAGCGCACGCGATCCACACGTTGTATCTAATAAACTACTAGACATTATATACACATTGTATCCAGTAAGTTACTGGAAATTGTTTAATTGTAAGATGCGCCAATTAACGGATTAAAATTCACTGCGCATCCCACAATCTTTGTCAAGAACTGTTGACCATAAATTACAAACACTAATAGAGGGGTTGGATGGGGAGGCAGGCCTGACAATAGGGGGGGTCAGCCTGGTCGTTGACCAGGGGCCCAGGGCCAAAGGGGGCCCATTTTTAAGGAAACAAAAGAACATATTATACATTGTCTTTACCGTGAAAGTGTGAAACGATAAAATCGATTTTCTAATAGACAATTGAAGTTTTGGCATTAATCGTTACATTGCATTGTGTCTCTCGCTAATGGTTTTATCACAGCTATAGGGGCCCTCTATGGCTTTATCACTGGCATTGGGCACCTTTATGGCTTTATCACTGCTATGGGGGATATGGGGGCCCTTTATGGCTTTATGACCGGCACCGCTATAGTACTATCCATCGCCGCACTGGGATTATTTGATTCTCTATTAAGGCGGTTTTCCACTAGGCGACATTTGTTGACCGACACGACATTTTCATTTGTCTTGGCTAATTAGTTCCACTCGAGAGCTTGCGAGACAAAAGAAAATGTCGCTTCGCGCGACATTTTTCGCCTCGTGGAAAACCGCCTTTATTAACGTACAGAGGGACTTGACTGGGATTCGATTTCGAACCTACAATTACCTTGGGAAGGGGGCCCGTAAATATTTTTTGACCAGGGGCCCAAAATTTCTCTCGGCGGCCCTGTGGGGAGGAGGAGATGTGCAAATCCCGGGGGTAATTTGACAAAATACAAAAGTAGGCTAAATCCCCTGTCTCTGGGGCATGATTTTAAAACAAATCCCGTGCCATGCCTGGGGGTCGCCCCCTCGGGAAAGCCGCTGATACCCGCATAATATCATCGGCTGAGAACCAAACAATGAGAAACTTAATATGAGAACAAGAGCGTCTAATCAAAACAAATCCTAATCGGAGATGCAATCCAACAGGTAAACCACTTGTAAACAACTAACAGCAATCTTATTGAAATGACAAAACTTTGAGTCTAGCTAGCTCTTATTAGTAGCATCTAATTTAGTTATGATCTCTTGTCTGGCCTTCGTTTGGTCTTGTAAGAAACGCTGATCGACGAATACTTGTCTCGAAATACAACTCCACGGCCCTCTGAGTGTAATCAAATATTATCAAAAATATGACAATAACTACTTACTAAATCATCTTTGCTCTCATGAAAAACATAAATTGAGTAATTTACTGCAAGAATTGCTCAAATATCGAGGGATTGCTTAGCCTGCGTGGAGACGCTTGTATTTCCGGTGATTAATATTAATCACCGGAAATACAAGCGTGTAAAACGCGGACTGGACTTGTAAAACGCGGACTGGACTGGACTTGTAAAACGCGGACTCGAAAATCTGTAAAACGCGGACTCGAAAATCTGTAAAACGCGGACTCGAAAAAGGAAAATAAAATGCTAACTAATTGTAAATTCAATGGCCAGATCCAAAATTCATGATCACAGATGCGGGTTTTCTGCCTGAGTGGCCTGACAAACGTCACCCTTCAACGTAGTTTGACACCGACAACCGTCGCCTTCCAACGTGGCATGACATCGACAAACGTCACCCTTCAACGTGGTTTGACACCTACATATATTACCCAGCGATCACCAGTTGATCCAATATATCAAGCCCAAACCACTCCTCTTCCAACCTACCAAGCCCAGCAGTGCAGTCCATCAAGACAGAAACCAGATCCCGGTTCATTCGCATTCGCGAGACTCCCATACCTTGATATGGATAGATAGACAGACAGACAGACAGACAGACAGACAGACAGACAGACAGACAGACAGACAGACAGACAGACAGACAGACAGACAGACAGACAGATAGATAGATAGATAGATAGATAGATAGATAGATAGATAGATAGATAGATAGATAGATAGATAGATAGATAGATAGATAGATAGATAGATAGATAGATAGATAGATAGATAGATAGATAGATAGATAGATAGATAGATAGATAAAAGCTTCTAGGACAGCGTCGGCCACGGTTGAAATCCAAATATTACCAGGGTTAAGTCACGTTGGCCTGAAAAAAAGAGAAAAAAAAATCTTCTCGACGTTTCGAGCGAAGGCCCTTCGTCAGGAGAAATTAGTAAACAACTCACATGTGGTCACGCGTATTTATAGCAGAGCTACAATGGGAATCACGTGAACACATGTAAGCCAATAAAAACAAAGTAAACAAATAAATTAATATGTAATTTTAGCCTGTGTGCAGGTGCTGACCCAATTTGTGGGTCAGCTACCTGCAGATAGATAGATAGATAGTTTAATGATCATTACATAGCAGCCAGAAGGCTGAATTGCGTAATTAAAATTGACATAGTTATGAAATAGACAACTAAATATAATAAGATCAGAATATATACAATATAAGATAAAACAGAATAAGAATAGATACATGTACATATATGAGATAAATTTATGATAAAGTCCAAAGTTTAAGTTTAAAATTATACTTCCATGCCCATACACATGGATGGCACGAAAGTTCGTTTGTAGCGTTCAGTGTTAATAATTGGGAGATTAAATTTATGGCTGTTTCTCAAGCTGTACCTAGGGACGTGTTTTGGAGGAAGGAGGCTATAGAGTTTATGCCCAGGTTTGGATATGGAATTAAAGACTTTGTTACAAAGTAGGCAGCGCCTAGTAGCCAGTGGTGACAAATGAAAATTAGCTAGGTTAGTCATAAGATACTCCTGGATTAATAATGGACAAGGCTCTCTTTTGGACTCGTTCAATTTCTTCACATAAATAATGTGGTAAGGCGTGATGAAAAACAGACGAACCGTATTCGAGCAAAGGTCTAATAGTCGAGCAGTAAAAATTCTTGATATCCACAAGTGGGACCCGTGCGCGTTTAAGCAAAACGAGAAAGAACAAACGTTTGTTAGCCTTCTTGATGGATTCGCTAATATGGGGAGCCCACCGGAGGTCGTTAGAGATGGTCACACCCAAGATCACTTTTAACTTCTTGTAAGACATTCCCGTTAATGACGATGGGTTCGAAGGCCTGTTGGTTTTTCTTAAAGTCGATAATAATTTCTTTGCATTTGTCAGGATTGAGTTGCATGAGATTCTGTTCTGACCACTGTGTTACGGATGATACGGCGCACTGGATATTACTATGAGAACCTCTTGGGATGATCTCCGCGATAGTAGTATCGTCCACATATTTCCAAGTATTAAAATTTGGGACTCGGAGATCGTTGATCATGAGAAGGAATAACCAGGGACCAAGTTTGGTCCCTTGGGGAACTCCAGAAGGTACAGATCGCCACTCAGACGAGCAATCGGATGAGAGCTTAACGCGTTGTTCGCGGTCGCACAGGAAGTCTACGACCCAACGTGCCACACCACGGGGAATCGATAAGCTATAAATTTTCTGTACCAGAAGATGATGGTCGATCAGGTCGAAGGCCTTTCTGTAGTCAAAAAGAACAATCCTCACAGCGGCACCGGAACTGTCAGTTGATTGGGCCCAAGTATGAAGCATTGATAATAGGGCGTGGGTCGTAGAAGATTTCGGGATAGCCCCAAATTGATCAGGATCAATCACGCTTAAGACAGCAGGCCCGATGTAAGTCGTCACAACAACGTCCTCCGCTAATTTTGAAATCGCTGGAGTAAGGGATATTGGACGAAGGTGTTTGTTGACGTCGATGATGGGTTTCTGTTTGGGCACAGGCACCACGTCAGCTTGCTTCCATGAACGAGGCAATTTCTGCTCGGTAAAGGTACTGGTCAGAATATGGGACACAGGTCGAGCAAGAATTGAGGCATATTCTTTCAAAATCCAATTTGGTACACCATCAGGGCCACTGGCTTTGTTGGGATTGAGGCTCGTCATCGCAGATAGAACAGAAGTCTCGGATACAGTAGGTACTTCGGTGTCGACTTCAAAGGGCGGGAGGGTGTCCAAACTTCGAAAAGACTCCATAGGTTCAAGGAATGAGTTATTGATCAGGTTAGCAATAGCTGTAGGAGATAAGTTTTCTGTGCCGGGAATATGCAACAGGGAGGAAAGGTCCTCTGGGCCAGACGCTGGTGACATACCTGCAATCCGCTTTACGGCGTTCCACCATTGACGAGGCTTGGTATGTTTAAGCTGGTGCACCTTTGCGGTAAAGAACTTGCTGCGACAAGTTTTACGCTCACGATTAACTAGGTTTCGATAGTATTTGAAAAGAGCACTGTCACCGGAGATAAACGCTTTCTGGCGGAGCTTAATAATTTTCTTGAATTCAGGAGAGATCCATGGAGGGTCATTTACATGCAGTTTAGTTCGTTTGATTGGCATGATGTTATCCAAACCGATTTTAATCAGGTCAACCAGGAGCTTTAATTTGTTCTCACAACCAACCACAGACTCCACTAACAACCAGTCAATTGAACCAAGATACCGACCGAGTTCAGACTTCCTACTGCTACGGGTATCTCTTCTCACCACAATTTTGCTACTCGGGCCGTCACGACGAATCCTCTCTTTAGGGTACAAAGTTACAACATTGTGGTCGGATAGACCTAGTGGAGGCAAGATTTGCACTGAGTCTTTATTGTATAACTGAGGTAAGTTGGTCAATATGAGGTCCAAGATATGACTTCCCCTTGTTGGCGCGCAAACAAGTTGCTTCAACTTGAATTGGGTGGATAGATGATTGATTTTTAACCTGTTGAAATCACCAGATATTATAATACCGCAGCCAGGATAAAGCCCTTCGATAGCTGTGATTGTATGGGATAGATAATTTAACATGGCACCGTCGTTAGCGCTTGGAGGGTGATAAATAAGACCATTCACGACACATGGAGTTCCACGGGGCAGCCTTTTTGGTCTGAGATAGACCCGAAGAGCTTCAAAATCATGATCTTGTAGATGATCCAATGGTTTAAATTGGATTGAGTTCTTTAAATTTTATGTAGAGACCAACCCCACCATGAATACCAGATTTACGGTTCCTTGATATAAAACTAAAACCAGGAACATGAAGGAAGGTGTTATTAATGTTATTATGTAACCAAGTTTCAGTGAAACATGCTAGATCAGGCTTAATATCTGTAATAAGACAATGAACTTCGTCCATTTTCGGCGCTAATGACATAACATTGGCCAAAAGAAGACTTTCATTGCTGATAGATCTAGGTAATGATTCAGAAGAGTAATTAAGCGGTGAAATTAGGGAAGCGGAACGGGTGCTTGTATTGCTAGCATTCAAGATGACAGATTGAATATTTAATGAGCCAAAGGAAGATGTTTGTAAGTTAACTTCTTGTATCTCAGCTACAGAATGTAAAATAGGAGTGACATTGTGGGATTGCTGCGAAGGTATTACGTCTTGTACACCAGAAATCGACGAAGACAAAATAGATTACGGTTTCCTCTGGCCAGCGCGACAGCCTCGTCGAGTCGGTCTTGTGCTTGAAATGCCTTGACCAGTCAATTGCCAGAGAGTGTTGCCGAGCGGTTTCGGTGAACATAACGATGAAATAGCCTTCAAAAATGTTCTTGAATAAGCGACAATCATCTGTGGATAGTAGATATGGAAGCGTTGAGCGATAAAAGGCAAGAAAACTTAAAATATTTCGGAGCAATAAAAACTATGTGCAGCCAGTCAGGCACATCAGAGTGTCACGCTGCTATGGCTGTGGAGAACTGTTAAAGCCAGGAGGTGTTTTGCCTCCTCCACCAAGCGATCTAGTTCTGACAACTAAACTGCACAGGAAATACTATAAGGATGGGCAGTTACAAATATCACCAACTATCTCATCAGGCTATCTCCATGTCAGCTCGTACTGTGCACGAGCAGCCCTCCCAGAGTTTACACCGGCGTATTGTTACTTACCCAACGATTTGATTCCATTTCTTCAGAAGGAACATTACGATTTCATGCATGCAAATTAGGTCTTAATTTTGCACAGAACCCGTAGACAAGATTCAATTCTAATTCCAACGCCGATCTCGAGTTTAGACGTTTGACATTTGCGAAAAAAGAAAATTGACACCGGCAAAAACGTCTTCATAAAATAATTAAATAGCTGCTAAAGTTACCGGACACGACGTCTATAAATTAGGTTTCAGTAAGCGTTACAGAGCAGCAGATGGTTACAGGGCAGCAGAACACTTATAGGAGCTTGAAAATTAAACTGCATCTCTCAAGTCTTTTTATTTTCCTCCAAATACGAGAGTACTACATCTATTGAAAAGAATTTACATCATTTTTGCACTTTGATAATTGCTGGTTGACTACCATCTGTTGCACCATAGTGCTTAGTGAAACCCACCTATCGAGACATTTTGTGGCGATAAGCAAAACAATTTATTTATATTGCCTGTCAGACGTTTAGAATACTAAAACACTAGATTGGCATCTTAAGCATAAGTCGTATAGAGTAAGTGCTACACCAAACCCAACCCTTTTAAAAATTTCCAAAAAATTTCACCCTTTCACGTACACCTCATTTCATGACGCAATCATTTCATGAAAGAAGCAACCATGAAGTTATAAAATTTATGATTAAATTTGCTCTGAAAAAGACTGACAATTATGAAAATCGATGAAGTTTTGTACCCACTTTACAACCGATAAGTTGACTTGATTTCACAGTAAAAATCATGCGAGAAACATTTCACATTATTACGAAATATCTTCCGCTCTTGTGTACAGCACTTACTTTATGAACATAACGCTCTCTTAAATGTACATTTCCTGACTGCGGACAATCGAGACTCCAGAAAGAGGCCCTGTTAGGGGAGGTGCACATGTCGCCAGTCTGAACTTCAAAACTTGTCGTGTCGCAATTTTAGGTCATTTTAGGACTTGGTCATGTCCCTGTCGTTATTTCGGCTTCATTTTTTTACTACTCTCCATTCGCTGTCGCAATTTTAGTCAACTTTGGTTTCGTTTGTCGCCATTTCAGCTCTCGCATGTCGCTGATTTAACGCAATGTCGGCTGTCGGAATTTACCCTAACAGGGCCTCCAGAAACGATAGTCTTCTTTCTATTATTGGGTTTTGTTTTTGTTTTTTTAGTATTTGTTATGTTTGTAAAATAGTACTAAAGCACTTGTCGATCTGATATGTACTGTAAGTATGTACTTTTAGTGGGAAATATAAAGCGTCAGTTCTCAAATTAAAACATATTAAACATTCTTGTCCATTACTACCATTTACGTTCAAGCTTGAAGCATGAACTATTTCGAACGTTTGTTTACGTTTGAAACGCGACGTTTGACTAATTAACTTCCTCGTTTTGACCAATGAAATGCATTTGTTCACGTGAAATTCCCGTGTGAAAAACCACACAAGCATTTCATTGGTCAAAACGAGGAAATTAATTAGTCAAACCTGTCAAACGTCGCGTTTCAAACGTAAACAAACGTGCGAAATAGTTCATGCTTCAAGCTTGAACGTAAATGGTAGTATTTTCAAGTAAACACTTTTCCGTTTACAAGGACACATTTTCCTTTTTTTTCCTTTTTCGAGTCCGCGTTTTACAGATTTTCGAGTCCGCGTTTTACAGATTTTCGAGTCTGCGTTTTACAAGTCCAGTCCAGTCCAGTCCAGTTCGTGTTTTACAACATGCCGTTGAATTCGCCCACAGATACACACGTATATGCAAAAACTATAGAAATTATGCAAATTACAAACGCGAAACCAGAAGCAATCAAGCTCATAAGTAAGTTTTCATACATATATTTAAGTAGAACTAAGTCACGAGTTTTATGGCGTAGTCTAAAATAAACCCCTGAAAAATGCCCCTTTTAAATCAACCTCAATAACCCGTTTAACGACGTGTAGTGAGTTGTAACTTCACAGTTTATAGTTCAATTGGTGATCGATTTTGCTAGATGATTTTTAGTTGTACAGAAACGGAGAAACCCTACAGCCTTTTTCAGAGTATGCCAGACCCGAAAACCGAGGTTTATTTCAACGCTTTAAAACATTAATTACTGGATAAAGGAACGAGTTATAGCTCTCGGGCAGTCATTTTATACTCCCGGGCAGTCTCGGGCAGTGATTAGTAGGACCGGTACTCTCTCCTCCGCAGAGGCTTTGCGTGGATAATGAGGTCTAACATGAAGTAGCTACATGCTACGAGGGAAAACCGCTAGTGGAAGAAACGTGGGCGTAAGGTCAGAGGCGTGCGGTGAACCCTGGGAAGACGGAAAACGAGAAAAGAAGCCTCTGCCAGATAATGTGCCGTTCTCTGGACAAATCCGCGGTTCTCTGGTCATGGCAGACAGCGACGATAGTTTGCACGAAGTACATTGTTTTCTTCAAGATCTAAGGCTAGAATGTACTTCTGGATGTTATTCTGAATTTTTCTATGGAATCACCTGCCGAACGGGTCGAAAAATTCGAAACGCTGCCAGACTGACAAACGTTTCATCGAACGTTGTCAACTGCCTGGAAGCTTTCCACTCCTGATTAAGTATTAACTTGATAAACAAAGCCGACGAACAGCGCTAGAAATATTCTCGGTGCTAACTTTCTACGACATAATGGTAAGATCTATGTTTACAACAGTTCGTCCTTTGATGAATGATAAACTTTCTCATGTAGCGTTTGTTTTATACTTTTATTTGCATAAATTCAAAACCGGAAAATCCTGTCCTTGTGTTGCAGTAACATTGTCGAGTTGAGAAGTATCAGCGATTTAAATGTGTCTTTTGTCCACAGTTTAGTGATTTCCGACTTTTGCGTAGTAGATTTGTTGATTATATAATGAAATCCCGAGTCTGGCGCCTAGTCCATCACGGAATTTGGGCGCCATATTGACATCATTATCTGGCAGAGGCTCATTTTCTTTCCCTCTTCCCATCATTCCCCGCGCGTCTTCCCTCACCCGCACGCCTGCCCCTCCGAGCCTCTGCGGAGGAGAGAGGGACCGGTAAACAGTGAGAAATTTGACAGGCGCTTTATTTTGACCCAGCTTGTGGCCGTTTCACAAAGACTCGTTTCGTTGATTCCGTAGTTTAAAATTATAACTATTGTCACTATTTAACAATCTCGTATTAAACGCTTACCTCCACCGTTCTTCTGGCATAAATACCGCCATAGGCCACGATCCCAACTCCCTCGTTCCTGTGTTTCGATTTCACCAGCTGCTTCGTCAGAATAATTGTTTTCGGCCTCCATACTAATCATGATCCTTGTATTATTTTTTCTTCTTTAGTACTTAGGGATAGTTTAGAAGGCTTTTTTGGTTCACTGAGAAAGTACTTGGTTAATACCTGGCACAATAACAAGTCCTCGTGTACTGTTGGATATTTTACAACTAAATGTAAATACTACCATTTGCGTTCAAGTGTTTAGTGTTTAGCGAATTAACTAGTTGGTTTTGAAACAAACGTTGCAACTCATCGGTTTGACAGATCAAACAATGACGAATAAGGGGTGTGTAGCAGACAGCATTAGACTTTCGTTTCAAAACTTTATTCGTTAAACTTTCTTACGCGGTTTACGAATTATTAACCTAACTCTAACTAATGCTTTTACTTTCAAGAATAATAATTATTATCTATAGCTAAAAAGTCAGTTGACCGCACCTATATTTATTTAACCGTTGAAACTTGAAACGGAAGCAGAGGTGGTTGGACAAGTACCACGTGAATATCTCGACCAATGAAATGGCTTATTTTCTCATCGTTTGATCGACTGAAAGTTTTGCATTGGACTTAGAATACCGAATATTACGCTATTGTCATTCATTTTTTTCTTTAAAAAAGCAGCAATATCGTTTGATATATTGTTGGACTATCCATATCTGCAGGATTTTGCAAGGTAAATGTATTTTTCTACTTTATTTTGATGGTTTATGTAGGTCGTGTCGCGCTAAGCGAAGACCCCACTTCCGGTTCTTCAACAATCTTCAAAGCAAAAAATCTCGAATTCCCATGGTTCGAATTCTCTAATTTTTGCGTAATAAGTTGAAGAAATGTCTAATCTTGGATGCTATGGAGGCGATCCCCAGCGATCCCGTCACCGTTTTCGAGATATTCGCCGTTGAACCGACCATGGTATTTCGGCTTTCGCTAAGATGGCGCTTAATGAATTTTTAAATTCATAAAAGAGAGCCTTTCGCCACTAAAGTTTGTTTTCTCAAGAATTTTGGAAGTTTCCTAATATTTAGAACATTATTCCTTTGAGTAAGTGTAGAATGAGTGGTGGACAATTATTAAAGAGTAAAATTTGATATTTGTCTGTTTTCATGATCCAAAACGCTTGCCCTCGCTGTATAAAAACACCATCATTCTGAAAAAATTGTATACATATCACTAGGCCTACATACATTTGTAATTATTACAGAATGTACTGAACTTTCTTAAAGATCTGCTATATCTGTATACAGAACTGATACGTATAGCTATTTTTCATTTATTAAATAACATTGTGTTCCATGACAGCGGTATTATTAAAAATGTATGTGTGGATTATTTGTAGTTTATTGTTAGTCATTGTTGTTGTGAATATAAATATATTGTAGTTGTAGTATTTTTTGCTTAGTATTGCTAATTTGTTATAATTTGTTGTTCGTATTATTTTTCAGTATACAAATATATATTATTCCTTTTGCCAGTGGTCCCATTTCAACTGAGTCAGTGATATGAGCAACCTCGTACCCAGGGTCTTATCTCCACTCCCCCACCCTGCCCCTGCGACGGAAGGTTGTGATAGGAGAAGCAAGCTGATGGGTGGGGGAAGTGTACACTTTCAAAAGTCCCTTGAGGCACATGTCTTCTGAAGAAGCTAGGGCTTTTTTGTTGCAAAAGGGACTCTAACCAAGTGGGGGTGGGGTGGGGGGTGTTGGCATGTGCCCCTGTGTCCACCCATGAAGTGAATACAATAGTTAGGCATTGGCTGTACACTACAGTCGACTCTTAAGACATGAAAGGGTTAATAATTCCATCTCACATCCCATTTTTTACAGGAAGTGAAGGTATACAGTACAGATGTCAGTGTTGGAATAACTTACTTTGGTGGTGTTCAGACTGAGTGCCCAGGCACAAGCACCAGTCTGAACAGGATTTTTACAATGATAAATTGATGGATTCTCTTTTACTAAATAACATTAAAATATATGTTGTTTGAAGTTTTGCATATGTTGTCATGTTATATAATTACATAAGGCAATGCATAATAATTGTGGACATAACTAATAAAATTTTACAGAAGTATTATCTTGCATATTATTGATACAATCCAAATGCTGGGTCTCAAAGCCTAATTAAATGCCTGGATATTATTCATCCCTTTGCCTTTGAGTGCTACTGCATGTACATACTAATAAACAGTGAACTATGTCTCTAAAACAGACACCCTTGGACTGGACTTTGTCTGTCTTATAATAGTTCATTCACATGTCTACCTTAATATAGTAATTTTTCTGATGCCCTATCTCAATGTACCAAAGTTGATGTTTTCTTGGCAGAGGGGGGTGGGGGTGGGGTGCATCACTGAAAAATGTTGGACCAATGTTAAAATGTTGACAATGCCCCTGATTGAATACCTGTATCAGTATCAATACAGTAGTGCTTTAGAAGTAACCAAGATCAATATTGAGATAAAATATTTTAATTTTACATTTATTTACACTTATTTACATATATGTTGAGGATACAGGAAATACACTTTATTTGATAAAATAGAAATATTTGAACATTTGACCAGTTAATACCAAATTTATCAATAGATGTTGGAGGAAATCCAATAAATTATCTCGATTTTGAATTCACCTTAATACAAAGAAAAATACAAGATTTTTATTGAATAATAAATTTTAAGCTAGCTTTATTCACAATTTTATAAAATTTGGGATACAAGTACAGTAAATATAAAGGAAACAAGAGTGTTTTATTAAAAAATTGAACATCCTCAACGCCCCCCCCCCCCCTGGATGATAGTTGTATCTGGTTGAACCAGATAATTGCTACACACAACAATTAGAAGTTTACAGTAATATTGCAGAATGCAAAACATTAAACCACGGAAAATGCATCCATCATAAGGTTAGAATGGGAAGAATTTGAGAGGGAAATCATTAACCACTAACAACAAATAATGTTGATTTCTCACCTCAAGTTTTTCTCAGCTCCAGTGAGTCGGTATTAACGAATCACACGTTGCACAGCACAACCAAATCCTTCTTTATTGTAAATATCTAATTCGTTTCTGATTTGTTCCATTATTTGTAACATAAAATGCGTCGAATTCAGTGGTCGAATCCGAATGAACTTGAGCTATCTTGAATGCCCACCGCCATAACGCCATTCTCACGAATATACGCCAAATAAAGCACAATCTGTTAAGAATTATGATAATTTATGCTATATCACTGTTAAGTTCTTATTGGTTGTATTAGTCATATGACTCCACGTTACCATGACTACATCGTACTTTTTCGTTCTTGCTACGTCCGAACATGCGGTCGAGATATGCATTGTATGTTTTTGGTATCTGTTATGTATTTATTAAAGGATTAAAATAAATACGAGAGAGTGATTATTTTAACAGGTTATGGGCCCAGGACGTGAAAGTTATAGCTGTGAGATACGTATATTTAATAGTCCTGCGTTGTGTGAGTTGATTTCTGAATAGTTGTTTATGCCGTATCATGGCGGAGATCACGAAGATCGAAAAGTTAAATGGAAGAAACTATCAGTCATGGAAATACAATATCAAGCTCGTTTTGATGGAGCGTGGCCTATGGGGATTCACTCAAGAAGGACAAGAGACACCTCCCGAAGACACTGCAACTGTCGCTGTTAAGAATGCTTTTCGACTACGTTCAGACAAAGCATACTCGTTGATCGCCCTAAATGTGGAGAAACATCTTCAAATACACATCTCTTCGGCAACAGACCCACTGAAAGCATGGCAGATTTTACAGAAGCAGTTTGAATTTGTGTCAGTCACACAGATTGTCCGTTTGAATCGTAAATTTTACGCAGCCAACATGGAAGAGGGAGCGGATTTAATGAAACATTTAACCTACATGACTTCACTTGCTGAGCAATTGCGTGAAATGAAAGAGGATATCTCTCCGAAGAAATTTGCCACTGTTGTGTTGGGCAGTTTGCCAGAATCATACGACAATTTCCTGACCAGTTTGAATGCCAGAAAGGCTGATGAACTAGACTGGGATGATGTAAAAGGATTATTAATCGAAGAGTACATGAAACGGAAGGAGAAAAACGAGAAACATGATTCTGACAATGCTTTTTTTGCTAAAAGAGGCAGAAATTTCAACAGGGGAGAAATCAAGTGCCCAGACGCACTGAGATTCCTCGTAGATGGTCACAAGATTACAAACCATCATGGAACAACAAACCTCCGGAAACACGGGCAGCACAGCATGATGAACCGGAAAGAAACAGAGTCAGATGTTTCAAATGCAGTCAACTTGGGCATGTTGTTAAGAACTGTCCATACAATAACAAACGGAACACTGACAAAAATGAACATTCAAATATGGCTAAACTGGCTGAACCTGAACGTGAAGGAGTGGCACTGATATCAAGCACAGTGAATCATACAAATGAATGGTTTATTGATTCTGCGGCAACTAAGCATATGACGTACGATAGAAGCATTTTGGTGGATTTTATTGAATACCAACAGCCAACCGAAATATATTTAGGAGACAACACAGTAATTCATGCTTTGGGTGAAGGGATGGTTAGACTTCCCACAGGAAACGATGCCAATGGTGTTTATCTTGATTTGCATAAAGTATTATTTGTACCCAAATTGACTAAAAACCTACTGTCAGTCCCTGCAATGGCCTTAATGGGAGCTGAAATTCACTTCGACAGGGAGAAATGTATTGTGTCGAAGGGTGACAAACAGTTTGTTATTGGACAGCTACTAGATGGCAAGCTGTACACAGTCAACGCTGCTGAGTTCGCACAAGTTTCGACAGCGTCTAGTGTACCAACACTTGGAGTTTGGCACCAAAGATTGGGTCATTTAAACTACGATTATATTCATCAATTGGCTAAGAATGAAATGGTCGTTGGGATGAACTATAACGCTGATCACCACCATGAGAAAGAATGTGAAGGATGTGTACTTGGAAAGATGCACAAGAATCCCTTTCCTAAGCAGAGTCAACATAGAGCAACTAAACCATACGAGATAATACACAGTGATGTATGTGGCCCGATGCAAGTTGAATCAAAGGGTGGAAGTAGATATATGTTGACATTTACTGACGATTTTTCAAGATACACCACTGCTTACTTCATCAAGAAAAAGAGTGAAGTTCTTTCAAAGTTCAAGGAGTATGTTAACTTTGTGGAAAAACAGTCTGGTCACCAAATCAAGAAACTGAACATTCGGCAAGAGGATGGAAAGGTTAAAGTCCTCAGAAGTGATAATGGGGGAGAGTATACTTCTCACATTTTCGCTAGATATTGTGCAGAAAAGGGTATTTCTCATGAATTCACGAATCCATATTGTCCGGAGCAAAATGGAGTTGCCGAACGTCTAAATCGTACTATCATCGAGGCAGCAAGGTCCATAATTCATCAAGCAAAATTGCCTCTGCAATTCTGGGCAGAAGCTTGCAGCACAGCAGTTTATGTTCACAATCGAAGCCCTACGACAGCTTTAAAGGGTGAAACTCCATTCGAATGTTGTTTTGGTGAGAAACCAGACATTTCCAATTTAAGAGTCTTTGGCTGTGTGTGTTACGTACACGTTCCAGACTGTCAACGCCAGAAGTTAGATCAAAAATCCCATAAAGCGATTTTTGTTGGATATCCTCAGAGTACCAAAGGATACAAGCTATATGATTTGAAGAAGAAGTGTTTTGTCATAAGTCGAAATGTTGTATTCTACGAGGATAAGTTTCATCATTTTGATGAGCAGCCTAAGTCGGACGACGGCGTAATCCACCTTATCTTTCCAGAAGTTGATGAAGAATTTGAACTTCCAACTGACACTGAGAATGCTGAACCAGTACCTGAGAATGCTGAACCAGTACCTGAGAATCCTGAACCAGTACCTGAGAATCCTGAACCAGTACCTGAGAATCCTGAACCAGTACCTGAGAATGATGAACCAGTGGGAGAAACTAATGAAGAAACACCATTGAGAAGAACATATGAAGACACATTTATGGAGGATATTCGAAATCTAGGACCTGTAAGGCAGCGAAGAGTTCCTAACAGATTTAGAGATGATGATTGTCTAGTGGTTGATTCTTTAACTTCAGAAATTGATGAACCTAAATCAGTTGATGATGCTTTGAATGGTGAACATTCCAGTCAGTGGAGTGAAGCCATGAACTCAGAATATTCATCCTTATTAAAGAATGAGACGTGGGAATTGGTGCCTCCACCGAAAGGAAAGAATGTAGTAGGATCTCGATGGGTCTTAAAAGTCAAGCGTGATGAAAATGGTTCAGTAGATCGTTTTAAAGCTAGACTGGTCGCACAAGGGTATTCACAAACGAAAGGAGTAGATTATGACGAAGTGTTCTCACCAGTAGCTCGACATACATCTGTCAGATCGTTACTTGCACTAGCTAATGCACATGGTCTTGAAGTGCATCAGATGGATGTGAAAACTGCATTTCTAAATGGTTCATTAGATTGTGAGATTTATATGTCACAGCCAGAAGGATTCGTCGATCCTGACAGACCTGACCACGTCTGTAAATTGAAGAAGAGTATTTACGGACTTAAACAATCAGCTCGTTGCTGGAATGTTACTCTCGATGAACATTTGAAATCAGTCGGTTATCGTAAGAGTAATGCAGATGGTTGCATATATGTTAAGTCTATCAAGAATGCTGATGGACATATCAGTTTTGTTATACTGGGAGTATATGTAGACGATATAGTTCCAGTATCTAACGACATTTCTTTGCTGGAAACAGAGAAGGCATCATTATGTCAAAGATTCGAGATGGTTGACCAGGGTGAAGCACGATATCTTCTTGGAATGTCAATCAAACGAAACAGGGAAGCTAAGACTTTGTCAATAAATCAACCAAGTTACCTTGAAAGAGTGCTTAAAAGATTTGGCATGGAGAAGTGCAAGCCTGTCTCCACTCCTCTTGAGCCTGGTAAAAGATTTCAGCAATTGTCAACAGATGATGAATCTTTTGATACTGAAATGTACCAACAAGCAATTGGATGCCTGACATATGCATCAACTACAACCAGACCAGATATCGCTGCTGCAGTTGGAACTTTATCCAAATATATGTCCAAACCAAGTAAGGATCACTGGACGGGGGTTAAGCGTATAATGCGATATTTGAAAGGAACATTGAACTATGGTCTTAAATTCTCTGTTGGTAAGAAGGAAGCAGAGTTCTTTGGTTTTTCTGATGCTGATTGGGGAGGAGACATCGATACACGTCGCTCTACATCTGGATATGTGTTTCAATTTGGTAATGGTACCATTAGCTGGTCCAGTCGAAAGCAAGCTACTGTGGCAAAGTCTTCTACCGAGGCTGAATATGTTGCATTGAGTTCTGCAGCACAAGAAGCTATATGGTTACGTCGTTTGATGAGTGATCTTGGACAAAAGATGGATATACCAACAACCATTTACGAAGACAACCAGGGAGCTATTGAACTGGCTAAGAATCCCAAGTATCATAAGAGAACCAAGCACATTGACATTTGTCATCATTTTATTCGTGAGAGAGTTATGTCGAATGAAATCAAAGTGATTTATTGTCCTACTGGAGACATGGTGGCAGATATCATGACCAAAGGATTACCAAAACTTACCTTTGAGAAATTTAGAAACTCATTAGGTGTTTATGATGTTGTTTAAATATGTTTGTATAATAAAATAGCATAATTATCAAGTGGGAGTGTTAAGAATTATGATAATTTATGCTATATCACTGTTAAGTTCTTATTGGTTGTATTAGTCATGTGACTCCACGTTACCATGACTACATCGTACTTTTTCGTTCTTGCTACGTCCGAACATGCGGTCGAGATATGCATTGTATGTTTTTGGTATCTGTTATGTATTTATTAAAGGATTAAAATAAATACGAGAGAGTGATTATTTTAACACAATCTGATCATATTAATTGTCCATGATAACCACGAATTGTTCTCGTATTTTTGCTGACCATCAGATTTATCAATTCTGGATCAACTGTGACGAGTTTTCAAACGTTTTTCCGCATCTAGTCCAACCAGGCAGAGTTCATTCCTCGTCTGAGGTCAGAGGTAGAGTGAGACGCCCACGCAAAAATGAAAGCCAACTGACGATGATGCTTTGCGCGGCTTGTCCAACCTCCTCTGAAACGGAAGCAATAACAACGAAAAGTTACACCCCCTATTCGACATTGTTTGATCTGTCAAACCGATGAGTTGTCATTGGACAACGTTTGTTTCAAAACGTGGAAACAACTAGTTAATTCGCTAAACACTAAACACTTGAACGCAAATGGTAGTATGCAATCACGGTGTGATGTAGCCTCCTTGAGCAGACCTTGTGAGGCCAAGGGAGCACGTTAGAATGTGATAGTTCTCGTAAATAAACTAAACTTTACTTACCTAAAGTTGTTGACGTTTTGTGCGAGTCGCCGAGTTCGATAAAACCGCTGACGATATGAGCCCCCGACGAGCGAGCCGAATACTCTCCGAAGATACGCGAGGGCGGAGCGGGAAGGGAAAAGAGAAGGGGAGTGCAACTACCGAGCACGTGATGGCTTTCAGCCAATAAAATGGTTCATTTAGAAATAGCTTTTCTCCGTATGCTCGTAGCAACCTTTCTCGTAGCAGTAGATACAAGATCGAGCCAAATACACTAAAATTATCATATTCTACGACTCGTTAAGTAACTACTAACTACCCTATTAAAGTCATGTAAGAATTTTATTAAAAATAATGAATAGTTTTAACACAAAAGGATCAGTACTCGTACTGGTCGATCGTTCCACAAACTCGTCTCCTCTTCTTCTCGCACGAACTCACCGGCGAAGGAAATAAATGAAACAAAAACTTCCCAAAAGTTGAACGATTCAGTTGGTTGACCTTGCAATCTAACTCCTTTTGTATATGTTGTGGGCTTCTTCAGTATTGAGATCATATCCTGGAGCGTCGACAAACAAACCCGCGATGGCGCGATTCTGACAATAAAAATTCAAAATGACTTATAACTTATTCATGAAAGCCAACGGTTTTCTCATCAGAGTCCAAATTGATAAATCCTTCAACGAAAACAACTTACGTCCTGCTGGGAGTATCACGAAGATCTGTTGTCTCGGTATTCGTATATAATTGTTGTGAATAGCAACACTCTTTGTGCATAGCAACACTCTATGTGCATAGCAACGTGCTACGAGCATTGTCGAAAGAAATCTTGTAGTTGCACTCCCCTTCTCTTTTCCCTTCCCGCTCCGCCCTCGCGTATCTTCGGAGAGTATTCGGCTCGCTCGTCGGGGGCTCATACAGTATCGTCAGCGGTTTTATCGAATTCTAACGTGCTCCCTTGAACGGACCAATGAAATTACACCATTGTCGTGCTAAATAAAGCCGTTCTGGGCTGTGTTGTTTTATGTGTATTTATTAACTTGTTTAGTCGAAAGCTAATATTTTGAAAAGTTTAGCCTAGAACTTCACGAAGTTTACGAAGAATATTGTTTTGACTATGCTCTTGCTTCCTATGCAAACAAATAAGCGTGACAGTCAGTGCAGAGCGTATAAACAGCGTAAGAGAAATTTAAGATTGTAAACAAAATCTCAAAGCTAAGCGGTGTTTAGTGTCTGAAGCGACTGCCCGAATTAGTTTACACAAAAATACGGCAATTTTTCTTCCAGATCATTCCCAACAAATCTGTTAATTTTCCCTGATGGGGGGCCTGCCCCCTCTGGGGCCACCCCTGCGACTTCATGCATAAACATGCGTCTTTTTTCGTCATTGGACTTTATTTAAGAAATAAACAAGAAACTATTTCTAAAAAGAAATAGCTGTTTCGTTCCCGTCAGCCTTATAAGAGGCTGTTGCATGCCGATTGGGGGCAATGACGAATTAAATTTTAGCTCGGCCAATTCCCGCCAGTGGTCTGACGCGACAAGGCCTACAATTTTGGAAGCAAAATTTTTTATGGTTACGCTGTCGCGGAGAGGTATAAACGTTCTGCGTATAAGTACAATTGGTTTTTGGCCTACGGGGGAACTGAATTTGAACACATTGAATTTGAACTTGATGCCATTCAATGGAGTCGTTTTCTTGATAATCATCAACAAAACATACAGCGGAACAGTCACACTTCCTGTTTCTTTTAGGCCTAGTTTATACGTCGGACAATTGTTGCATTTCAGATGAATTTACAGTAATTTAATCAATATTAAATGGGTAGTAAATTCGTCTAAGACGTTGTATCGGTGACATCCGTCGTGATCAGACTGAAATGCGACGTCACGACACAACGAATTAAATGTATAAATTTCCTGCTCCTCAATTAATTTTTTGTGTTTTAATGTGCAAAACATTAAATTTGTCTGAATTAATTTCGTCGTATAAAACGAAGTCGCATTGATGTCGTCTAATCGACGAAGTTAATATGAATTATAAATTTGTCTTAATTAAATGCGACGATTGTGCGGGCCTAACCTGTTAGCGTTCTTGGGAACGCAATTATTTTGGCAACGTTTTATTTGCCTCCTATACACGGTCAGAGGTGAATAGGAGAAATGTACATGTGGCGTCAGTCAACGGAAATTTTGCGGTTATTTATATGTAGATACATAAAATGTCGCTGTTTAGGAAAGCCGGCTACATTAGCGGTCATTTATTCCACCGATATTTAAGTTAAAATTTATTAAATAATCTTCAATCTGTGTAATTCTTTCAAAGTTTGTATTTGATCGGAATAAATACTGGAGTGATTGAGTAGCTTTTCCAAGGCCAAGGGTCAACTCGACAACTGACTCGACCCGACCTTTCGGAATGCTATTCGCCCAATCTCAATCTTTATTATTAAATCTAAAGCGGCAACGAGCAGTTAGAATGCAATTTCGGAGAATTCAAAGAGGGGAAAGTTCCTACAGTACTCGGCATTCGCTTGTTCATAGTATTGTATGATTCACTTCACACGGGATTGTTTACGTCGTTCAGCTAATTATGCTAGATCAGCAATATTATTTCACTTCGTTTTGGCGTTTAACCACGCCTACAACTAAATTTTTTATGCGGAATTTTGATTTCATTGGATAAGATCGAAGTTTTGGCTTATGCTGCCAACAACACTGCACTGCGATTGGACTATTTTCATCTGTGATGACAGTTTCTTTTGTGACGTCAATGGAAAGCTAACACAGTAACAGTTTCGTTCCTGAGGGGAACGAAACAAAAACGTGTCGCGTGCGATTATCGAGTTATAATGCACGAGAGATGCGTGTAAAGCACGAGGCGATAGCCGAGTGTTTTACTAGCTTCTCGAGTGCATTATAACTCGATAATCGCACAGCGACTAAGTTTTTTATTTCTTTTATAAAATAATGACTTTAAATTGTCAATAAACCCAAGAAAAGTAAGCAGAAAAACAGATTACCTGTCTCAGGACGAGTTAGTTACCATTGAGCGCCACGCGTGGCCCCGTACAACACGTCGGCGATTTTAGCGATGAAAATGCACTTAAAGTTGCACTGAAAACATTCTGCTGTGTTAATTACGTGATTAGACATATATCCAAGTAATTTTTGACTTTCGTTGATGATTAAATCCACATAAAATTAATCAAAAACGACAAAATGGTCGCGAAGTATCTCGTGTGCCGTGCCGTTATGGAGTTATAATGGCACGCTTGTTTGACCCAATAGCCAATCAGAGTGCGTGTTGTCGTTCATTTACTTCCGGTTATTTTATAAAGTGTGTTGATAATAATTATAAAATAAGGTGCCCTCTACGCACGCTCTGATTGGTTGGGCTCCGTGCATTTATAAGAGAACATAGATCATGAATGACGTAAAGTGGCGTAGAATGACGTCAGCTGGCCGGAAAGCCCGCCAAATTCTAAAACTACCTCACTTTTAGTTTGATTTTTCTTATTATTATTTTATAAAACAAATAAAACATACCGCTCCTGTGCATATGTACTCTTATAAAGGTACGTTTGACGTGATTTGAACACGAAAGAAGTGTAAAGGCACTCGGCTATCGCCTCGTGCCTCTACTCAACTTCTTTCGTGTTCAAATGACGTCAAACGTGCCTTTATAAGAGTACATATGCACGGAGCTTTATGTTTTATTTGTTAATCTAAACTATGTTTACTTACAAGAAATGCTTCATCTGACGTCACAGTGGCAAAAACTTTTACTACTTTTAATATTGTTTTTCTTTGTTGATTCGCTTCTTCTTTTGTTATGTTGGTTATTTGTTCAGTAAACGGGTACAGAAGTGTTTGCATGCTTTTAAGTTTCTCTGCCTTCTAAATTGAAACAGAAAAAATACTGGTAAAATTTTTGTTGCATGAAAACAAGAATTTTTTACGCAACTTACGGATGCTTTAGGTGGAATGGTTGTCGTGAATATTCCACTGAATGACAGTCCTTGATAGCTAGCACATACGCATTCCTTTTTCTAAAATACAAATAAACCGCATAATTATCCGTCACACATAACCACAACATATTTATAGAATGGCAGTCATTAAAAACACGACAGACAGACAGACAGACAGACAGACAGACAGACAGACAGACAGACAGACAGACAGACAGACAGACAGACAGACAGACAGACAGACAGACAGACAGACAGACAGACCGACCGACCGACCGACCGACCGACACACACACACACACACACACACACACACACACACACACACACACACACAGCATTTGCGAGTTTGTGTGTCCAACAATTGTTAGCGGGGTTCATTAAACCCCGCTAACAATTATATGGCACGGATTACTTCCGGTAAAAGCACGCGCTGTGATTGGTTGCTGACTGGGCGAGATTTCTCCGTAATGCCCACGGGCATTATGAAAATTGTTAATGCTCTACAATTGGTAACAAACAAAAAATCCTATTATAAGAAACTTTTATTGCCGAAAAACGGCGAAAATAGATGAAACAGACGACGATGAACATTATAAAAGTAAATTCTAGTATCCAGAGGAGAAAGAAACAGAAGAAAATAACGCTAGTTTGGTGTTTTGACGAAGTTAAGGGAGCGAAGACCAAGAAATACAAGATTGATTTTGAAATAAAAAGTGCAATATAATAAACTACTTAATAACCTCGACCGTTCGGTCTTTACGGTAAAATATTAAACCTCGGTCTTGAGCGTATTAACCTCGCTATCGCTTGGTCAATACAGCAAGACCTCGGTTTAATATTTTACCATAAAGACCTCACTCTCGGTTATAAAGTACTTAATATTAGCAGGGCGTCTATAAGATAGGGCGGGGAAACGAGCCGTGTGCCCTGAAGTATGTGTGATGCGCGGGACCCCCCGAATATTCGAACATTGAAGGAGATTATTTACCTGCCCCAGTCCTCGCGCGTCTTTAGCAATGTCTGCCAAATATATTTTTTCCCTTTGCGACGTGTTTGTTCGCATGCAGCAAAAAAAGCTCAAAAAATTAAGTGACAATATTTATACCAAAGATAGATCTACTAATGGAGTAACTGTCCTTGGACTTGCTAAGTTCTGGTGCCAGGGCAAGTTATTAAATATTTTACAAATCGAGTGCGAGTTGGAACTGCCGAAACCGCCATGATGAACGAAACGAAAGTTTGCTGGAAGAGAATTCACATTTCCTCTTTATATTTTGGTTTCTGGTGAAGGATGATCATACGGTAAGAAGAACATGTATTCTTTTGTCGATTAAAAATATAAAAGTGACCACAAGACGCTTAACTACCTTTCAAATACGTACATTTTCAGAACATTCGAGCCAGGAAAATTTCTCAACTATAACCAAATTTTTAGGCTGCAATCAACACGCTATTGCTAAAAAAGCTCAAAAAATTACGCAATGAAATTTGAGAGGAATAAAGTTTAATGCCTTCCAGACATGTATTTAAAAAAGCTAAGTTCTGGCTCGTTTTGGAGTTAGGAAATAATTAAAATGTTCTATGCGTGGAGCAAAATTAGACAAGGAAGCCATAAATGGCTTCGGCTTCAACATTGGAAATTTTAGTCGTTTTATACTTAAGAATGCCTTCCACCATGTTATATGAACAGTACAACGTATGAATAACAAAACAAAAAACTTACACCAACAATCGAGTCAATAGTTGCAGCATTATAAGAGATTTAATCAACGTCCTTGAATTTCACATGGATTTTTTGTTTTGATCAAAATTTGCAGTTGGCCGCGCTCGCCCCATGCCTAAAGTGCATCACACACATAGATATCATTCTCGTCCCCAGAGCCTCTCCCGTGCTGGCGCACGGAAAAGGCTCTCGGGGAATCCATATATCATCGCGATCTGATTGGTTGTTCAAATTCAAAGGCCTATATATAACGGAGCTTGTTTATAAATAAACAGTATTTGACTATTTGTAACACGAAAACTGACAACGAAGCACAATTCTAATCATAATTCTAATCCGAACAATTTAATCGAACGTTTATCAAAGCAATCAACCTGTTTCCCCTTATATAATTAAATCAAACACAGAAGACAGACAGCAATTTGAAACCGATAGACGATCGACCGCACACTGCAGGCTGTTCGTGCATGGTGTATATTAAGAATCTCATTGAAATATGCAAGTCAAATATAAACGAACAGTGCAACAAATTAGAGAGCTACCTTCACTAAAAGAGGCCGTATGCATACGAAATTCCGAGGCGGCATTATTGAGTATTAAAACGGATGAGCCACATACCACAATCACAACTGTTCTGAAGTCAAACGAGTTAATGCGAGGCAGCCAAACCGCCAGAATCGAAAACGAAAGGAAAATTTATATTCCAAACAACTGTCGATGATCTCGTGTCCAAGTCCCAAACCGCGAACTTAAACGCATGCGCTTTTGAAAGAACACCAAAGAATCTTGGTGTTCCGGTTTGGATTCTCCCAGAGCCTTTTCCACGCGCCAGCACGGGAGAGGCTCTGGGGACGAGAATGCATAGATATAGGAGACCTAGATTGCTGACTGTAATATAATTTATAGCGCACGCGCGCGCCAACATGAGTAATCCAAGATGGCGGCTCAACCGGTCAAAAATCATAGACAGTGCATAGGAAAAACGATGTTTTTCGCATTTTACGTCCGCCCACTGTTTCCGATCCCGTTCGACCACCTTTTTTTGGGAAGAACTACCTATTGTGAAGGTCTCGGATGAAAATCGTACAATTTGAGTGGAATTAACAACAAAATAATCGATCGTTAAATGTTTTTTGTTTGCCAATCATAGATATAGAACTGGAACTTTCACCTGATTGCTGCTGCAGATTGTATAGTATAATATGCTTTAGAAAGCTAATTTTGGGTTAAATGTACTTGTTGAAGTAAAATTCTGTCTTTTAACGAAAAGATGTATATAATACTTCGTGTTTAAAAGAAGCTAATTAGATAGTAAAATGTTCACTGGAGTTAATGCGTAGTGTATAACTATATTCTACAAAATAGTGAAAATTGCTGAGGACATATCGCTATCTGTTTGTCCACTAACTGACTAACACGTAAGCTTTCCATCTCGTATCTTACACAGAACGTCCTAGAATCTTCCAACACCTCAAAACTAACCAAAACCTTTATTTTCGGCCAGAAATGTCTCGAACCGACCAAGTGACCGCAAGTGACTGTTTCGGCAACATTTAACGATCGATTATTTTGTTGTTAATTCCACTCAAATTGTACGATTTTCATCCAAGACCTTCACAATAGGTAGTTCTTCCCAAAAAAAGGTGGTCGAACGGGATCGGAAACAGTGGGCGGACGTAAAATGCGAAAAACATCGTTTTTTCTATGCACCGTCTATGATTTTTGACCGGTTGAGCCGCCATCTTGGATTTTCAAATTTGGCGCGCCTCTTCAGCCGAGTCAGCAATCTAGGTCTCCTATATCTATGATCACACATGTTTCAGTCAGATTGGCGTTTCACCGCCCTATCTTATAGACGCCCTGATATTAGACAGAAAAAGTCAGTCGACAATTTAAGTACGTTGTACGTTTCATGGGTCTTTAAATAAATAGTTTAACTACATTAGTTTTTAATTTCTTACATATACTCCACGAATCTCTTTGACTTTGCGATGTAGCAGTTCAGCATTCATGATTAAGTCCTTCGCATTTGAACTTTTTGTTTGGCTGGCCGATTTTGTCAGTGCAAGCGACATAAGAAAGAGAATGGTTATCTTTATTGAATTCAATTGTATCTAAAAAATAATGTTTATCTAAAATTAGACCTTTTTGATAATTACGTCACGCTTCATGAAAACGAGGCTCCCAGGCCAAAGTTTCACAATTTTGATTATCGTTTAGCTCACAGGCGTGCATTGGGGATGAACTAATGTGCTAGTAATCCCGTCATCTGTTTATAGAAGAAGATGGCTAATAACGTCCAAACTATATATGGTAGAAATACATCGTGTACGTATGTTGTTAGGCATTTCATAAGCTTTCATTTGATGTATATTTTAAGTTTCTGTGTTGTGTGTAACTTTTTAAAATGTCCAAAATGTTCGCACCATTGCTCGTCAAGTAATAAATATGATATGGATTTCTCACAACTGTTGTAGAATTTCGAATACCGTTTTTAAAATATTTAACATACAACTTTGAAATGTATATCAAACAGAAGATACTGTAAAATGCTATTTGTGGTAGAATTTTCAAGTTTCTAGCTTAAAGGGAAGTATTTTAAAAATGAGAAAAATTAATGTTATCTTGGTCTGATGGATGAATTGTTAAGTTTGTTTTGTTTACAACTCAGACCAAGATAATAGTACGTTTTCCCATCAGTTTTAAAATACTTTCTCTTAAACTAAAAACTTGAAAGTTGTACCACAAATAGCATTTTACAGTATCTTCTGTTTGGTATATGTTTCAAAGTTGTGCGTTATGTATTTTAAAAACAATATCCGAAATTCTACAACAGTTGTGGGACTTCATTATTACTTGACGAGCAATGGTGCGAACATTTTGGACATTTTAAAAATTTACACACGTCACAGAAACTTAAAATGTACATCAAAAGCTTACGAAAGGCCTAACAACATACGTACACGATGTGTTTCTACCATATAATTATATAGTTTGGACGTTATTAGCC